>SSNS01000603.1:251692-272756 GCA_006937985.1 Aphyosemion australe
GGTTTACTGAAATATCCAAATATCTGAACCTGTTTCTGTAGTTTTAAAAGTAGTGTCACACGGTGAGAGGGTTATTTTTTTTTTATGAATATAAATATATATATCTGTCTTTGACACAAGTGTGTTTTCGTTCTGCGGCTCTTTGACATGTAACAGACGTTGAATCCGGTTCTGTTCTGAATCCTTGCATTTAACTTCTAGTGAAAATGGCAGGTGTCTGAACTTGTGATTTTTCTGAAATTAAAATCACTGTCTGCGATGAAAAACGTTTGTTGACTCCATGTGTAACCCTACGTACTGTTTTAGTGTTTCTCCACAAGAGGGCGGTCAATGACAAGTTTCTTTGCAGCACTGCTGTGTTAAAGCTGTTATAGCAAATCTATAGAGCAAGCTAGGTGTTGAACGTAGATGTGGTCACAGAACACTCACCCCTCCCCTCGGGTATGTTACCTGAGATGCTTCTGCCAGAACCAAAAACCCGCAATGCCAGAGGAAACGAAGCGCTAAACACCAGTCGCCGTTTTTTAGGTCTGAACCTAGATCTGCCACTTTGAGGCCTGAATCAGAAACTTATTTTGAGGCTCCCATCATAAACCATCATATACACTGCTCAAAAAATAAAGGGAACACTTAAACTATCACACTTCTGTGAAATCAAACACCACTTCTGAAGCAACACTGATTGACAATTTCACATGCTGGTGTGTAAATGGAATAGACAAAAGGTGGAAGTTACAGGCAGTTAGCAGGACATCCCCAATAAAGGAGTGGTTCTGCAGATGGTGACCATAGACCACTTCTCAGTTCCTCTGCTTTCTGGCTATTTTGGTCACTTTTAAATGCTGGTGGTGCTTTCACTCTAGTGGTAGCATGAGACTGAGTCTACAATCCACACGAGTGGCTCAGGTAGTGCAGCTCATCCAGGATGACGCATCAATACGAGCTGTGGCAAGAAGGTTTGCTGTGTCTGTCAGCGTAGTGTCTAGAGCAGTGGTACTCACTCCACTCGCACCCTGTGCTCTTCACAGGTGAAAGCAGGTTCATACTGAGCATATGACAGAGTCTGGAGACACCGTGGAGAACGTTCTGCTGCCTGCAACATCCTCCAGCATGACCGGTTTGGCAGTGGGTCAGTAATGGTGTGGGGTGGCATTTCTTTGGGGGGGGGGGGGGGGGGGGGGCTGGACAGCCCTCCATGTGCTCACCAGAGGTAGCCTGACTGCCATTAGGTACCGTCCGAGATGAGATCCTCAGACCCTTGTGAGACCATATGCTGGTGCGGTTGGCCCTGGGTTTCCTCCTAATGCAAGACAATGCTAGACCTCATGTGGCTAGAGTTAGTCAGCAGTTCCTGCAAGATGAAGGCATTGATGCTATGGACTGGCCCGCCCGTTCCCCAGACCTGAATCCAATTGAGCACATCTGGGACATCATGTCTCGCTCCATCCACCAACGCCACATTGCACCAGAGTGTCCAGGAGTTGGCGGATGCTTTAGTCCAGGTCTGGGAGGAGATCCCTCAGGAGACCATCCACCACCTCATCAGGAGCATGCCCAGGCGTTGTAGGGAGGTCATACAGACACGTGGAGGCCACACACACTACTGAGCCTCATTCTGACTTGCTTTAAGGACATTACATCAAAGTGGGATCAGCCTGTAGTGTTTTTCCACTTTAGTTTTGAAATCCAGACCTCCATGGGTTGATAAATCTGATTTCCATTGATAATTTTTGTGTGATTTTGTTGTCAGCACATTCAACCATGTAAAGAACAAAGTATTTAATAAGAATATTTCATTCATTCAGATCTAGGATGTCTTATTTTTGTGTTCCCTTTATTTTTTTGAGCAGTGTACATGTATTCAATGCGTTAATACTTGGACCCTATGTGGCTATACAAGTCTGTGCTAGGATAATTGCACAGATTTGCACTTATTTGGAGGAGGGAAATTAATGGTTTGAAACTTATTATAGACTAAGAAGAAATATTTCAAATATAGCCCCCAAGAATGTTTTTCACCAGCTGCTACTGGCCTGCAGTATTTATAGAGGTGCAGATTGACAATGTTTATTGATATTTAGGGCACACATCTTGCTGCTAAACCTCAAAGTCCCCCAATTGGGGGACCCTTGGGCCCAAGAGATGTGAAAAAAATGTTTTAAGCTAATTTGTTTTCCAAATTTGCTATTGCAGCTGCTGGGCACTGGTAGGGCTGTGCGATATGACGAAATGTTTCGTCTGTACGATAGAAAATGTCTATCGTTTAATATGAAGCTCTATCGTTTACACCACGATTCGGCGTTTTACGGCAGTATTTTACGTCATGATGCCTTACGGCATGTCCATGCACGCGCGGCGCGCCACGCTAGCCATGCATAAACAAACATGGAGGAGGACGGTAGCGGACGCGGTTCAGACCAGGGTAATTTTCAACAGGATGACCTGCCAACCCAAACGGAGGAGCTTGTACCTAAAAGAGGGGAAACTTCTGTTGTATGGATGTGGTTTGGGTGTAGGAAGGCCGACGCGGACCAGAAAGCAGTTGTTTGTAAAGTTTGCCGGTTCCCGGTGCCAACAACAGACTCCAACACTACAAATGTATTTTATCAGCTGCGCAAGAACCACGATAAAGAATACAGAGAGAGTCAACAAGCAAAAGCCATAAAAGCAGCGTCGAGTGGTAGCGTAAGCGCTCATAACAAACTCCAGACACAGACGCTGCAACAGGCGTTTAGCCGTGGTGCACCATATAACCACAGCTCCTGCAGATGGAAGGAGATCACTACTGCAGTTGCCAAGCACATCTGCAAAGATATGGTTCCAATCTACACGGTCGAGAAACGTGGGTTTGGTGAGTTGGTGCAAACACTTTTATATTAACTATGAATTTAATTAAAAGAAACAATGCCATATCGTTATGTATATCGTTATCAGGATATAAAATGAGCTATATCGGGATATGAAATTTTTGCCATATCGCCCAGCCCTAGGCACTGGTACGCTGCAGATAATAGGAGGAATCATCCAAACATTAACTAGTTTTTCTTCAGTAGAGTATCAACAACCCTGTTTTTGACTGCAGTAGGATGTTTTACTCTGTAAACTCAGTATTTGGGGTTACTGTTACCTCTGAGAATGTGACCTTTTTATTTTTACTTCTCACCTGCTTTATTATTCCTAGTTTAATTAATCAAATGTGAATTTGGTTAATTTAATTATTTTCCCACTGTGACCAGGTGGATTTCACCAACTGGTTTTATATTTAAATTTGTTATTGAAACCTGACTTTGAATTTAAGCCTCAAAATTAAGACATGACACATTTTTTGGTTGTATTTTGTAATGTAAGAGGACATTTTTAGTGATTCATGTTACCATAATCCTGTCTCGGCTCAGATTATTGTAGAGGATTAATATGAGTTCATTCAGTGAACATTTAATCTCCCAGTAACGACCCTTAGGGTGTGGTTTTAAATTCAGTTTTGTGAGTAAATGCTGATCTTGATGGATCAGAACTGTGGGCGACTTGGTAAAATGATGAGCATTCTCCTTCCTTTTGGGTCACCTCCTCCGTGTCTTCTCCAAAGCAGCGGCTCGTCTCGAGGCAGAGTGAACACAACTCTGCACGCTGGTGCTGAATGTTGATGATTCTGAGCAGCAGTGCTGCTTTTTACACATTTACATGCATTCTCTCAATACAGCTGACTTGCATAAAAGCAGAACTTTTCTGTTTTTTCCACTTAAATTAAAACAAATTCCCCATTTGCATGAAGACGTGTGAATAAACAAAGTGGAGAGAGTGCTTGAATCAGTAGTTGCAACATTTGCATATCAAAAGTAATTATTTTTATTTTCAACATGCATTTGCATAACGTGACCTTTCATGTGTTTTGTTGTGATGTCAGATTTTTCACGTCGCTGATCCATTCCCTGTCCACTAGAGGGCGCCCCAACTCCATGCATGTGTTTTTTTCTTTGCGTTTATTTTTGTGCAGAGGGCATGACTTGTCAGAAAAGGCAGTGACACTTGCAGCCTCCATTAGTGCACGCTGTCATCATTTGAGATGTGCTTATGTAGGAAGGTGATGAGGCTGTTGATAGATCAATACTGGAGTTTAACTGTGACATCATCCAGAAAACGAAGTATTTAGATTTGTGTATGTGTGTGGGCATCTAGGTGTGAGATGAGTCAGTGTTTGCTGCGGAGGATGACCTCACTCTTCCTCAGCCCGAGTGAGACGAGATTTGACTTTCAAGACGTGACAGTTAGTACGCGGGCACGGCTACACTCTTTGTTTTCCCGCCCTCCTGCTTCCCGTTGGAAGTCATGAATACAAAATCAGAAGTGTTGCAGCCAGTTTCACTCTGCAGCTCAGTCATCCCTCAGGTTACACAGACTGACTTTTTTATTCAGCTCATGTCTTTGTGGAGTGAGCCTCTGCTCATCCTGATTGCATTTTAGACTCTCATTTAAATAGGAGTAGAAAATCTCTTGACCTGCAGCCCCGTCCGGACTAACGTTTTAAACCTGCAGCTGAGGACTCAATAAAGTCATATTCCTCTCATACACCTGTTTTATATTGGTGAAGAGTAAGGACTTGTATTCCTCTCAGCTGGAAGGAGCTGAAGGCTGAAAGAGCACTTGAGTGATCTAAGATGGGAAGGAATTTTGTTGGGGGGGTGGTTGCATGCATCTCGCCTGCTGGCAGACTGCTGGAACCAGGCCTCTGCTCCCTGAGCTCTCACCTTTTGCCCCAAGAGGCCAAAAGGTCAGGGCTTGTCTCTGTTGATACTGTAAAACGCTTTTGTCTTTTTTATGGCCACTGAAGGGAGACTCTCCATCTTTTCTTTCCATTCTTGGTTCTTGTCAGAACTGTCTCTTTGTGGGTTTTCAGTGATTTGTGGTTTAAGATAAAAATGTTCAATTTAATTTTAGAAAAATGCAAGAAAAGGAGCAACTTATAGAATTGGAAAACCATATACTAATCCCCAAGTAACATCATTAGATAAATACCTATACCTAGAGAATAAAATAAACACTTTAGAAGTGTGTTAAGATGAGAAAATGTGGATTTTATTACAAATATGAGTGATACTTGCTCAAACTTTAAAAGCAGAAAAAGGTGAACCCATGTTGGCACTTATACCTTCAAGTGTTTTTTTTAGCTTCTGAACTAATAAATAATGTGAAAATTGCTAATAAGCCTAATAAAGAGGGGCACCATTATGACAAATGTCATCAGTAATATTTTTTATATTCTGAGATCTCTGGAGATCCTCTCAAGACCTGATCTAGCATGTGATCCATTCTCCATCTTTAAAGGGAACATATTATGACTTTTTTCTTAAGTTATAATAATTCTATGGTCAATGGAATTCTTTGCTCTAAGTCCCTTGCACAATAAGAGATTTCAGCTGTTTTTTTATTATTATTATTATTATTATTATTATTATTATTATTGACATTTTCAGTACCTTTCAGAATGAGCTATTTAAGGGCTCTGTCACTTTAAGAGAAGCTCAAGCTGGCCACACCCACCCACCCCCCACTCAGGCTGCTATAAGCTGAGAAGCTCCTATATCTGGGAAGGACTCAAAGTAGAGTCACTGCTCCTCTGGCAGCAGTGCTCTCTTCCAGGTGAAAGGGGTTTCTATTCTAATTTCCCCGTTTGTGATGTCACAAATGGGGAAATTGCGAAACGGCTTGTTTCCTAAATTCCTAATTACTAAAACTAAACAAATGGAATTTTTTCAGGTTTAGAGTGTTTATAGAGGCAGACGAGACCCACATGGCAGCATAAAAGGATGTAAAAGGTACGTTTTGCATAATATTTCCCCATTAAAGACCAAGTTCACAGAGAACTCGGTTTTCACTTGTTGCTTTTGAAGTACGATCAGTCACTCTGCGTTTCACATGAAGGCTGAATGTGAAAATAGTCTTCTACCCCTATTTCCTGCATTAACTGCTGTTAGGACATAGACGAGGAAAAGCTTGGATCATAAAACACAACAGATCTACGTCACACTGTCAATTTGCATTCATGGACTCACTCATCTTGGCTCACTGCAGTGAAAGCTGTTGTTGATTTAGTGTCCAGGGGAGAGCAGAGCACGTCTCTAGTAGAAGCTAACAGTTAGCGTTAGCAACTCCAAAATATGGCAGAATCCTTCAGGCTTGTGTTATTTGTGGAGATAAAACAACGTTGCAGAGCAAACCGAGGCAGTGGTAAAGTCGAGATGTCCAGATATCAAGAAATAATGAATAAGACTCAAAACCCCGCTGTTTTCTGTTCCACTTCCCTGGCTAACTTCCACTTCCTGAAACAGGAGCGCCAGAGCTTTTTTTCCACAGAGATCGACCCACAAGGCATTCATTTATACAAGATCAGTTTTAATATGAGGCTTTTTCCATTTCCGCCCTGCTGATTGATAACAGGTGTCTCAATAATAGATCTAACTTCTCAGAATAAATGTCTGCATTTCTACAAATTTAGAATTTTCTTTTATTTAATCTAAACATAATATCCTATGCATTTTGTCTTATTTTAAACTGACGAATGCCTCTGAATCTTTAGCTAGCTGCTAACTTTGCAGCAGTGAAGCCTTTTAATTAAAAGTAAACTTTGATTAAAACAGAAAACTGGGCTGTGAAACTGCACAAAAATAAACTCTTCAAAGTACTTTAATTAATTTGATCCAGTTCCAGAATAAAAAAACAAGAGTTTTACAGGTGGTATTGCATTTTATACCTGAGAAATCACTATTAAATTTCATTCCAAGTGGAGTAAAACGAGTTCTGGGGTTTAATTTCTCCTGGGAAAATCAAACAGCTAACAGTGCGTAACAATACTGTTCAACAAAGCCTTCTTATCTTGGCTCTTTGAGCCAAACATTTTGCAAATATTAACATTAATGCACATTATAAGAACACAGTGGGAAACTGATGAAAAAAATGTTTGCTTTAGCTAATTAAACTCACAGACGGAATTCTGGGAATTGAAAAACAGCAGGTGTGTGTTTTAAGTACTTTACTTACAGTGCGGTAACTAAATGCACTGTGAGAAGTGATGCATGTTGGCTTCACACGTGTGTTGCATATCTGCTCTTTGAGCTATTGACATGCACTTCATAGAACCGTCCAGGTTGTTCCACCAGAGCTTTTTTATGCTCCCTGGAGTTAAAGAGTGTAAGGCTAGCGCATTACCAGTCTGCAGCCGCAGCAAAGCTTTCATTTAATCCAATGCCAGAGTATGATATATGAATGTATGCTCTCTGGAAGCTCGGCTTCATCTCAGGTCACGGTGACACAGAACAGGGCTTCTTACAAAAATGTTGCAAAAAGCAGGGAGGAAAAAAAAGAAAAAGGGGCCAAATCGTCTGTGTACTCACAGCATTCCAGGTTATTTATACAGCGAGAAAAAAACATGTAGACTTCATGTCTCTGCTTGGTGAGAACTATTAAATTACTGGTGGATGTTTTTAATTACTTCACATAAATGTTGGAACACAACACTTCTCTAGTGTTTGGAAGAGTGGGGGTCCATAATGTCTCACATGTTTAGGGAAGCACTGGCTTGCACTTAATCACGGTGGTCCCTGTGTGATTCCGATGTTGGAAATGTGGCTTTTGTGAGGGAAAAGTGAGCATTCCTCCTGCTGGCGTGAGGGAGAGGAAATGGGTAATAAAACCAGGGGGGAGAAAAAAAAACTCCTCGGCGGCGTGCTGGAGCCAGTGATTCTGGGATCCACTTAATTGCTCTTAAATGAAAAAGATTTTTGGCTTCCCATTGGCTGCTGTGTTTAAAGAAAAGTCAAGTCAAATCCCACATGTATACCAGCCAAGCGGTGACTTCTCATCCAGCAGTATGAGCCCTAATCCTTCTCTTTTGCTGGTGCCATCGGTAATATTATTATTAATACTGAGATAGCTGCTGCTCGCAGTCGGCAGACGCCAGAGGAGGCAGAAAAAAAAGAAATCAGCTCTTTTCCTCATTTACCGAGCCCAGAGAAGTCACCGGGGAAAGAATATCAATACAAGTCTGCTGAATATTTTATCTCAGCGTTTTATAAACCTTCCTTCTGACAAATATTACAACAAGGCTTTTTTTCATATTTCCTGTTTAGGAGGATTTAGTATGAAGAAGTCATTTTCTGTATAATTAAAGCAGGCATGTCCAAAGTGCGGCTTAGGGGCCATTTGCGGTCCTTGGAGGAACTTGTGCGGCCCACAATTGCATTTTTTGGAATGATACTTCCTAACATTGAGTTAATGTTTTTACTAATATGACTATTTTTGACCTATTTTGGGGTGAAAATATTAAAGTTGTCCTAAAATTTAAAACCACATTTACTTTGTTGTTTTTGAATAGAGGCAGCTTGGGGTGTCTTATGTAGCATACCAAAATGTCTGCGCTGTCTCTGACCTGCTTTCTTATGCAAATTAGTAATATTAATGAGAGAAGAGCTGTTAAAACATATCGTAAGACTAGACACCCACCTTAAATTAGTATATTCCAAACAAAGTCAGTAATTTTATTACTACAGAATGATGCTAGCCCAAGTTACTGCTAAAGCTAGCGTGAGCTAACCCTAGCTTAGGCTACTGCCATTATTAACCAGAGCCACTGCTAATGCTAATCCAAGCGACTGCTGACACTAGCTTGAGCTACTGCTAATGTTAGCCCACGTTTACTGCTATTGAAAGACCCACAGACATCATATACATAGACTCCCCATGGACTGACGCTGCCTATTGGAGCTGCCTTAGTGGCTGGTTGCCATCTTGGATGGGTCTCTATTTGCACCTAATGCAATTTTTTCTACTGAGGAAGGTGCTTACCCAACTTAAATACATATTTTATTATCCTTTTTCACAAACTCAGACATTTAGTATGGTATGATAATTGAAATACTAATATAATTAAACAAAATAAAAAATAAATTAAAATATAAAATCCCAACAGGTATGTCCCAGAAAAGTCCCATGTGATCTGTTTTCAATAGTGCAGCTGTTGTTACAACCATAAGCTGTAGAAAAAATGGTTATAGTTGCTCACCCTGCGTTGACTCCAGTTGGGTTTGGAGAGTGAGGGACCCATTCAATATGGCGGCGACCCTGTTACGCTATCCAGCGCCCAATGGAGCGTCTATGTATTCATGTCTATGGCTAGATCGAGCTACTGTTATTAGTAGCCCAAGCCACTGCTAATGCTAGTCCAAGCGACTGCTAATGCTAGACTGAGGTACTGCTAATGCTATCCCAAGCTACTGCTAACGCTAGCTCAGGCTACTGACATTACTAGCCTGAGCCACTGCTAATGCCAATCCAAGTGAATGCTGACGCTTCCCCAAACTACTGCAATGCTAGCCTGAGCTATTGCTAACACAAGGGGAAAACAGCAAAGAAGAATGTTGGGGACCCCAATCATGTTTCAGGATGTACTGGGAATAATTTGAATGAGTGTTAGATTGATCCACAGTTTGTGGTCCAGCCCAACAGAGTACGATGGCACACCTCCTTGTCCACCCCGCACGCACGCATGCACAATGCTTTAGAACACACAATCATGTCCAAAGAGCAGTTTCCAATTGAAAAAAATAGTTGTTCTAGGTCACCTTTAAAAAAATCACCATAAAATAATTTTTGGCCCTCATCTTGAAAAATTTGGACACCCCTAAATTACAGGAAGGCATCTTCTTTACAGGAAGTGTTCTTGTTGGCAGCGAAATACACTTTAAGCATCCAAAATAAAGGACTTAATGGACAGCAGAATGAGCTCTGTAATTGAGTTCCTTCTTCCCCTTCGAGGCTCAAATTTGTAGCTCATTAAGACTGAAGTGTCAGTTTCTCAAAAAAACACAACCTCCTGTTGATTTCAATATCTGATCATGCCTTTTCCATGTTTACCGTCATCAGACATTTTTTTTGTTTCCCAGTATGACGGCTGGGTGTGAAGACGCCACTCAGGGCGCCATTAAAGGCCCGAAGTGCCGCGCTGAGCTGTCATGTCGTGTCAGCTGCTCTCTTTGTACTTATTAATTGTTGAGAGGAGTGTGTCACATCCTGTCAGGCCGACTGCTGGTGTCCCTCTGGTCACCCCTCAGTGCCCGGTGCCTGCCGATGCTATTGTGGCAGCGCCGGCTGCCGATGAGAGGAGATGTGGCCCCGCAGGATGTGAGACAATACTGGGAAGGAAGAGGAGGGAATCCCGGAGCTGTGAGCAGAAGCCCGGTCAGCCGAGTGTCTCTCAGAGCACTCCCCTGTGACACCATACACCCCCCCTCCCCCAGAGGGTACATGAGTGTGACATCCTCAACAGGCTGCTTTTTGTTTAGATGGGCTTCTTTACTGCTTTTGTTTGTACTTTTAGAAAGTGAAGTCTTTATTAGCATAATTTATTTCACCTGTTACACATTTAGTGAATTGTTCATTTTTAGTAAGTGTCAAAAAACTTATCAAGTGTAAAAGAACCCCCCCCCCCCCCCAAAAAAAATAATGATTTGTCCATTATAAATGCATCTCAGCCTCAATCAAATTCAAAATAATGACTACATGCTGCAGGAGCGTTACTGAATATATGTAGCAACATTAAAGCAACATTCCGCAAGTTTTACACCTTAAAATTATGCTTTTTTGTAAAGTTTTTGCGTCATAGTATTATCAATTATGTTCATTTTCATATCTGTGAAAGTGTTGGGGGGGTCCCACGTCTGTTTACTGCGCTATACAGTTTTTGTGCTTCGGGTAGCGACGGAAGTACTGACTGGGTGTCGTTTTTACGGCAGAATATGGCAAGCCAAAGGGATAAAAAAGCACACGTTCTAAACGCGCGTTATGTCCGCCAAAATGCGCGTCTTGAACGCACGTTTTGACGCCAAAGGGGGCAAAAACTTGCGTGTTCTAAAAGCGAGCATTATGTCCGCGGACATAATGCAAGTTTAGAACGCGCATTTTTTTATCCCTTTGGCTTGCCATAATTGTATAGCGTAGACTCGCGGTTTAGCAGTGGCAGATTCACCAAAGAAAGCTAGAAATCCCTTATCAGAGGAATATAGGAAAAGAAAAGAAGAACGTGATAGAGCAAGAGCAAAGACCAGAGTTATTATTGGGCCGTCTTTTCCTCGCTGGAGAGCTCTTTTAGAAAGAAAGGCATGAACTACGGACTCTAACCTAGCCGTGCTGCTAATGGCTAGGTAAGTAATAAATGATTTCACCGGGGTTATTGTGTTTGGTCGAGCATAAAGTTGTTATACAGTCCTGATAAAACTATTTATTCAGTGTGTGGAGGTGGAAAAGTTTGTTTTCGTTATTTTGCCTGACATTAGGAATGTAAACATGCCTCTTATGCCCGAGAGAGAGATTTAATGTTACGACAGTGACGTTACGCAGCAAGCCTCTAGAGGGCGACAGAGACCATATAACTGCAATTTTGCGGAATGCTGCTTTAAGCAACAAAATAAAAATATTTGGTGAGAAAAAACATCCTAAAATAACCACTTTTTCACCTAGAATATATGAAACGATAAATTTTATGCATTTCTTTGGCTCGTTTAAAACATTTTAGAACTAAAAACATGTTCACTCTCCTTTATTCTTGACTTTTGAACCAATTACCCTAATTAGCTCACCTTGCTTGTACACACAGATGCACGTAAATGCACACAAACACACAGACATGGACAAATATTTATGCATAAAATCATGCAACAAATAAGATACAATAAATACTGTGCATGATCTTGGGTATAGTAATTATAATTACTTGTGCACAGGTGTGCTCACCTTATTTCCCAGTGTTTCACCGCTTGATGATGTCATAGATGTCAGTTATTATATGCTGCTATTTTCCACTTTCTTTTCCACTTTGACCTGCAAGCTGCATCATCCAACTTTGATCTGTTTCCATAAAACCAAAGCTGAACCTTTTCTGTGACTGGAGGGATGATAAGAAATGTGTCAGAACCAAACCTGACGGGACAAATAGAGCAGATAAAAAGGAATGTTAATTAAAAACTAGAGTGACAAATTATTATGATATTTCATTCATTTGAAGCTATTTTGACTAAAACTAGTGTGGCATGAAGAAAAGAGAACCAT
Organism: Aphyosemion australe; assembly: GCA_006937985.1. Classification (NCBI taxonomy): domain Eukaryota; kingdom Metazoa; phylum Chordata; class Actinopteri; order Cyprinodontiformes; family Nothobranchiidae; genus Aphyosemion; species Aphyosemion australe. The sequence continues at coordinate 263,789 of SSNS01000603.1, forward strand.
GCTTTTATCATCTGTCACATAAAGCTGTAATTTATCAATTCAGAAAAGCTTTTGACTTCATGTGAGTTCACGTTTTACTTTGTTTTTGTCATTTTAAAAATTCTTTCTCTTGAAGACAGTGTGTGAAAATGATGCATACCAAACACTCAATCAGAAATGTATTATTATATAAATGTAATATATATATATATATATATATATATATATATATATATATACATACAGTATATATGAAATATAAATATTGTATTTATTATATTAACAGTATTTAACCCAAATACATGCACAAAAAATATTGTTTTAATGTTTAAAATATTAAATTGAGATTGTGTTTATTCATTTTCTTCATTAACTGAACAGTCCTGTTTAGAATATTTGAGTTTTAAGTGGTTTTCACACTTTCACATTGAAAGTGTCCATAAATGTGACAGATCTTGGTCTATTTTTTTAACCACAGCAGTATTGCTCAGCAGGAGGTCTTCTGTGGAAGATGCTTCTCTTTTTTCATCTGGAAAAGCTGATTAGGAGGTGGAGGGGTGAATTTAAGTTTAGTGCAAACAAGCCAAGATAATATCATGACAGCCTGGAGTAGAAATCACTGAGGGTCTATCACTTAGGGTCTATTTCACAGAATAGCAGATTTGGTTTGTTGCTGTGTGTCTCTCATTACCTCATACATATTCATAGCCATTCATTGTGGTAAAAGTGCAAATTTTCAGATTTCGTTGAGAGGCAAAGTGGAAACTCTCCCACAAGTGCATCTCAAACAATTCAGGACAGCAATGCATGAATGAAAATAGCATCATTAACGTACTTTGAGCTAAATTCAAACATATGAGTATGTTGATACTTCCTACAGATTTCCAAATGGAAAAAAAGACATTAAGTTTTCCCTCAAAATGTTCCAGAGTTGCTATAAAGCTCTTGTTCTCTTGTTTTTTCAGTGAATCTGCTGTGGTCTCTAGTATGAATGAGTGTGAGTCGTTTTCAGTAAAAAAAAAAAAAAAGGCTCTGGTGCCGGTGCCCACTTCCAATTTTAAACTGCATCTAGACACTGAATAAGAGTCTTACTTATAAGGGCAGCAGTAGCTCAGGAGGTAGAGCGGGTTGTCCAGTAATCGGAAGGTTGCAGGTTCGCTCCCGCCAGAGAATGCTGCTGTTGTGTCCCAGGGCAAGACATTTAACCTGCCCTGCCTGCTGGTGGTGGTCAGAGGGACTGGTGGCGCCAGTGTACAGCAGGCCTCGCCTCTGTCAGTGCACCCCAGGGCAGCTGTGGCTACATTGTAGCTCATCCCCATCAGCGTGTGAATGGGTGGATGACTGATTGTGTTGTGAAGCACCTTGGGGGGTTGTAGAACCCTGAGAAGGCGCTATACAAATACAGGCCATTTACCATTTTTACCATAAAAAACTCATGATATGCAAAAATCTTGCCTCTGATTGGCTAACAGCAACGCAACTCTTGCGCTGCCTCCATTTGCTCTTCTTTCTTGGATAAAAAAATTCAATGTTGATGTTTTATCTCCACAAATAACATTACACTACAAATAAGAATGTGTTATGTTGTAAGGTTAGCTTCCTGGCTGCAAATAAACAATATTCCCCAGTCACAAGCCAAAGTGGGCGGGGCCACAAATGCAAATTTATGTGGAGGAGACTACCCTTTTCTAACCCGATTGATTTCCCGTCTATTTCCTTTCTGCAGCTAATGCAGACAATAATGTTGAAGAAAAATTTCACATTCAGCATGCATTTGCAACTCAGAGTGACCGATCACATTTCAAAAAGAACACGCATCATACGGTTTCTCGGTGAACGAGTCCTTTAATGTGATGCTACAAATGTGAACACACCAGAGCTCTTGTGGAAAATATCCCAAGACATCATCAGCTACTCCAGAGCATTTGAGCTCACACTTTATGCAGAACATGAATGCATCAAGGACCTTTTAGCTTCTGCACTCAGATATTCACGAGCACCATCATGGTCCTCATTATAGCCCTCGTTTGGAGGGCCGTGCCCCATAAATACTTAGTAAATAGGTATTTACTGCATAAAGCATTTGCAGTCACAATAAATCAGCAGATATGTGGATTTTGACACGTTTATGGAACGTTATTTTGTTAAAATGTCAACTTATCACAATAAACGCATCAAGCGATGACAGCTTTGCATTAGAAACGACTTGATGAGATGACAGTCATGAAAACTGAAAGGGATTTTTTTCATGTGTCAGGTTTATTCACAATAAAGCTTTTCCTAACAGTGACTACGGTTCACTAGCTGATTCCAAGTCAGTGAACTCCAATTTATGTGAAGGATTCATGTTACCTCAGACTGACCTGACGTGCTCAGAGTAAATCTGTGATGCTCCATAAGCAGTTTGACCACACTACATGCTGCTGCTGCAGGATGCCAACAGTGACCCTCTGGCTGTTAGAGGAGCTCATAGTTATGTCGTTACAGACCATCGCACAGGAATCAACGCTGAAGCTGTGATGCGCTTAATGAAGAAGAATCTGACGTGTCGGGGTGCAGTTCCTGCCGAGTGGCTAAAACGCAGTCAAACAATAAAAAAGAAAAAGCGAATGCTAAACCGACCTTTTAAGGTTCTGCCTCTGGACACTTGAAACTGTGTCTCAACCACTAAAGATGATGCACTGGGTTGCAGTACAGACAAGTAGGGGAGCAAGAAAGATGTCCAAATATTTCCATGGCTCCTGTGGCCTTCTGCTTGCATAGTCCTGGCATGAGCTCATTGGTGTGCGGCTAGTTTGTGCTCCCTCAGCACTGTTCTTTCCCAGTCTGTAAGCATCAGTGTCGACATTAACTAGGCACTGACGAAGCCGGCCGTGCTATTTTCCCACCACCCCTCTAGACTGTGGCTCCTTTTGGGGATTGAGGGTAGATCTTTTTGTGAAGGCAGCTTTTCTCTTTGTGTTACCTAATATTGAAATGTGCAGCTCGAGCTATCAGGTTTGACTTAATATCTTTATTCTCTGCAGTGGTCATCTTCAGCCAGAAGTCTGGATAATGGCCGCCATTATCATTACTCGTAGTGAAGTGTGCACTCTTTTAGGTTCGCAATGTCTTTTTAAGTGAGCCGACCGTTTCAAACTGTTTTTTCGCTCATTCCTGCTTAGTGGTTATTTTCATAAGCTGGGGTCCAAATGGAAAAGAAAAAGGACCCTCTTTGTGTGTGTGTGTGTGTGTGTGTGTGTGTGTGTGTGTGTGTGTGTGGGCGGGGGGGCATTCTTTTCAGCTGCAACCCAACAGTTTGACTCACCTGCGGTATTTAACCAATGAATAAATTGACATGAATTGTTTTCCTGATATTGCAAACACTGGGAACAGAGGAGCCAGAAATAACTCTCCCGGGCAAGATGTGGAAGAGATTAAGGCTGAACCAACAAAATAAGTGGAGTGGAGGCGGAAGGTTGGAAAACTGAGCTGGGGTAGAGGGGGAATGGAGGCAAGACGAGGTGAGGAGATGGTGTCTGCCAGGTATGTGTGTGTGTGTGTGGGGGTGAGGAGGTGAGTCAAGAAGCGTAGGTTTAGCTGAAAGAGAAAAGGGGGGGGGGGGGTGTCCCTGTGAAAAGGAACTCGTAAAAGTCACATTTGTTGGTGATGCATGAGGAAGTGAAGCCAGCTTTGGCACATGTGTCTGTGGCGCTAAATTAACTGTTAACACAAATAATCAAAGTGCAGGGCCCATTGAGCACTGGCGCCAGTGAAATGAGGGGGAGACGCTGGCTCACTTTTCTCTGAGAACTTGTGGCAGACTTGAGTCGCGGCGAGCTAGCAGGTGGAGGTCCACCGGGGGCTTTCACAGGATGGAAGTGCTTACAAAACAGGCCGAGCTGTCCGCCGACGGAGGAAAGAACAGCCGCACTCCTTCTTTCCAGCTATTGTGTGGAAGTGTGCTTCTCTTTTTAGATGTTTCTTTGGAAAACCCGACATCTCCGCGAACCAGAGGACACGGCACCAACAATTACCCCCACGGCTGGCTGGTGGTAATTAAAACGCCACTAGTGTGACCTTGGCATTTTTTATTTATATATAACGTTCCCAGGCTTTCTGGACCGCACGAAGGAGGTCCAAACAACTCACTTCCACTATGAGGCAGGAAAACAAAGGTCACTAACAAAATTCACTCAAGGGACAGAGTTTTTTCCCAACAAACCTCCAAGCCTTGTTTCTGATCTTTGACCAGTTTGTTTTATTAGTTTCTGCCGTCATCAACTGATGATTCACTTTCACTCCTCTTCAGTGGTGTCAAACATTTTTAAAGCTACAAATCTGCTAAACAAGCTAGCGTATGCCTTTTAAAGCCATACTATGCAAGTTTTTCACATTTTTAAATCATTTTCTTGAGCCAGTATGTGCTAAAATGACCCTTTACAGGGTTAATGAAATGTCACTCAGACCCCACCGCCCTCTGTTGCCAGAATATCGCACTTGCAACTTCAGAGTGGCGGTCCGGTCCCTGTTGGACTTAGTAAAGTGGAGCTGACATACCTGGTGCTGCAGTCTGCTTCCAGCACGTTTCCTGCATGTTTTAGATCATGAACACAGCTGATTTGTTTGATTTAGTGATGAACCACTCCTGTAGACACTAATGAAGGCTGAGGAGACATTTCAGCAGTTAGAGTAAGGTGTTAAAAAGACGCACAGCAGGGAGATAAGTTTTACTTTTGCTTTGACCACAGATAATTAATAACAGATACTAGGGGGTGCTAAAAGCAAGCAAAACTGCCAAGTGTGCCTTTAACAACGTTCTAACATAGTATAGTTATAAATACAGTATATTGTGAGTGAAAAAAATAAATGAAGTAGTTTTCTCGTATTTGTCTAAAAAAATCTCAATAACCTACCTACCTGATGGATCTCCTTCACTAACCAGCTAACTGCATTAAAAACCGTAACAATGACCTGTTCTTTGAGGACATTTTGTCTTTTATTATCTCCTTATCTCCATTGTGTCTGGGGAGGGAGCAGATATGGAAAACAAGAATACCGTCTACATGAATTTAAAATTAAACCAAAGCTTCCTTCCATATTTCCTTTAAGTTGACTTTAACATCATTTAACGTCACCTTGAGCCACGAAACAAAAGAATAAAGTTTAGCCAGAGCTTCTACAGGCTTTTGTACAAGTTATTTGTCTTTGGCTGTTCTGCTTGTAGTGCCGTGCCGCATTCACTTACAATTAGACTTTTTAGCTTCACTGTGAAAATGTCATCTTACATTTGATATTTTAAACGTTATAGATCTTTTATTGTCTCAGATTTGAGGGTGGCCAGTCTGTTTGGAGGGGTGGCTCATGGCCCCCCAAGCCAGCCCCTTGGAAACGCTCCTGGCGGCCAGTGGAAACACATCTAACACGACTATTATCTGAGCGCTACGCTTCGCGGACGTTACGCAACACATTTGGTGGATTCATTTGGTAACTGATCAGGATCTGATTAGTTACAGCACTGCTGATATTCTCTTTCTCAGCTTCCACTGATTCCTGTGTCAAATTGTTCTTAATTTCTTCTTCTAATACTCAGCAGACCAGACGGAATGAGCTAATGGCCCAGATATGGCCCAGCAGTCACAAGTTGAAAATCACAGACTTGAACATTTCTACATTACTGACATAAAAATGCTATCGTATATTTGCCAAAACCACGTTCTGTTTTTCTGCTCATGTAATTATCATTTGGTTTCTAACCTCTTTGCTTAATAAAGCAGTTTAGTAGAAAAACAAGTGTTTGACACTGATCACAAGTGAAAACTGAGCATCAGTTGTGAAATAAAGCAACAAAACTGATTTAAACTGAATTTGTATTTCCCTATTACTGAGAAATAACACGAAACTGTGTTAAAGACTAAATAAATCAAGATGTCGCTCAGCTTGCAGAGCGGAGTCATTAAGTCTCACACGGTATCTTTGATGTCTTTATGCAAGATTAAACAAATAAGCTGCATTTGAATTTATGATCAAAAGAGCAATCTTTGTCCTTACGAGATCATTTCAGCTCAAGTTTCTCTCCTAGCCAGAAAGGAGACGTGAGGGGAAAATAAATACAACAATTTGGAAAAAGTAATACCCTGCAGCTTTGTGACATCAGCACAAAAGAAGCACGGCCCCCGATGCTCTCCACTTCCCATGCAGCCCACAACTGGGCCGTAGTCTGAGGTTGCCTGGCGCCACAGTCATCATGCGTGTCAGTCATCTGCAAAACTCACTGTTTTCCTTAGAGGATGAGCTAAACTCCTCCTTTAGCCCTAACGATTTATTTTAGACTCCAGCGTCCAGAGACCCCCTTTTTCTTAAAATCCCAGTTTATCTTGGCCATGTTGTTTCAATATGGACCAATCAGCTTAGCCTCCAGAGGAATGTCCCCCGAGACTCGCCTCGGTTTCCCAATAGACCCATTCATTTTGAGGACACAAGTTTAACATCTGGTTTGTATTAGCACTCATTTTGGGCTCAGTCGCACAGCGGGGACATGAGTATAATCACTCCCTCACACACATTTGTTATCAGTCCCGTCTGCGTTTGAAGGAATCATTGGCTACAACTGATAACAAGATAAAACAACGAGCGCTAAAGAGGAGCGACACTAACTTGATGCACCAGATGTTTTTATTTCTTTATCAATAAAAAATCATTTGCAAAGTCGTCTGTGGACGAGTGAGTTGATGAATTATGTAGCCTGCCTTCATCCATCATAACCAAACTTCAAGGAGTCACATCAACAAAGCCCCGTCACTGGAGCCAGTCTGCAAAATCAGCTCTGAAGATGAGACTGACAGCATCATTTCAGTCTCATAAAACCTTCAGCGCCGTAACAACCGCTGATGACGGTTTGCTTAAATTCAAGAAAAATATGTATTTCTGCACAAATGCTGTGAATTTAACTTCCCCAGGAATTTATTTGAATTTAGGAGGAACATTTATTAGAAGATTTTTGCCTTACGTAATTAATAAACAACACGAGTTTGAGTTGTTCATCAACGCCTAGCCAGGTTTTTCTTTTCCTCAGCTTTTGTTGATGCTGAAGCTTACCATGGCAGCTCCCCTGCAGAGAGCAAACACCAAGGCATGAAAGGGCCAAAGATTTATTTGTGCAGAAGAACCTCTGAAGCTAGCAAAGCTTTGGACATTTAACAGCTCTTAGTTTCAAAAGAGGCTAAGCTAACCTGCTGCAGCTTGAAACTGCAGATAAGTTGTGCATTGAATAGTTATTATTTTACACCAATTTATCTGTCATCCATTTATGGTTTGAGCCTGCAGCTGGATTAATGTGTCACAGGTTAACTTGGGATTTTTGAGGTTAAAGGGATATTCCACCCAAAATTGACATTTTGTCTGTTGACATATTTCCCAGAGTTAGATAAGTGGGAAAAAGCATGTTGTAACCATGTACTAGCATGCTAGTACTTTCCATTCACTTCCATTGTTTATGCTAAGCTAAAGCAGACAAACTGCTGCCAGATCAGGAGAGTTACTGCGCTGGTTACAAAATGCTGTTTCCCACTTATCTAACTCTGGAAAATTTCAATTTTGGGTGGAATATCCCTTTAAGTATTTCAGATATCTCGCCTCTGATTGGCTAACAGCACAACGCCACTGACTCTGTTTGCTTTGCAATGCTGATGTTTAATCTCCACAAACAACACAAACCTGAAGGAGTTCTGACATGCTGTGGAGTTGCTAATGCTAACGGTTAGCTTCTACTAGCCGAGGTGCGCTCTGCTCTCTCCTGGACGCTAAATCAACAACAGCGTTCCCTGGTTGGGTGAGTCCATGAATGTTAATTTGACAATGCGACATAGATCTGACTGGCTTTTCTAATCCAAGCGTTTCCCTATTTATTTTCTATCAGAAGCTAATGCAGGAAATAGGGGTAGAAGACTATTTTCACATTCGGCCTGCATGTGAAACTCAGAGTGACTGATCATATTTCAAAAATAACAAGTAAACAATGGTTTCTCAGTGAACTTGGTCTTTAAAATCAATTGTAAAGCAAACAGAGAGCCAAGGATAGGAGAAACATGTTTAGTCTGACAACATTAAAACTGCTTGACTGATGGTTCAGGTCTCAGAGCTAGGAGTTGCATGTTCTTTTTGTGCAGGTGTGAGTTTTTGTCCTCTAATTATAAAAATATGCATGTTAGATTGATTAGTGACTCTGGATGTTTGCATGGACATTTCAGCTATCCAGCATGAATCCACTCCGCTTGACCAATAACCACTGGAGATGAGAAGCGTCTCCCTGCATCCCGCACACGATCCAGTGGATATAGAACGACAAAGCTTTTAGGAAATCTGAACTATACTGATGGGAATATAATGACAGAAGTTTAATTTAAGAGGAAAGAAAAGGGAGTGAAAGTTTTGTGTTGTCACCATTGAGGTAGTTTTGCTGAAGTTGTGTGGAGAGAAGATGAAGAAGCAGGATTTATTTGCCTCTGGGATCAGCCCGTGACTAAATCAGATACTTTTAAACCGACGAGATCTTAAATAATGCTTTTATGTTACTTCAAGGATACACATAGATACTCTAAACAGAAAATGTATTATTTTTTTTCATCAAATGTCCTTGTTAGTACTCCAGTGATCGTCCTCCGTGTGTCCACATGGGGGGAGTTGTTCTCTGTGTGAGGACACCCTGAACCAGCAGGTGCTTGTCTAAGGTAGAAGCAGAGCAGCTGATAAGACTCCACTTTTCCTCCCCGGCGAGCATGTCCTTCTCCCTCTCCCCGGCTTTCCCCGTCTTTATCATCGTAACCGCCCTGCGGTGCAGAGTCTGGAGGTGCATGCCAACGTGCATGCCAAATGAAGAGCAAGGAGGCAAAGCAGGCGAGGGTACTCTAAGTCTCTTATCTGGTTGTTATTGAAATTTTCTTTAAAAAGAAATGATTCCTTTGAAGCAACCCTCTCAATTAAGGCAGCCGCCGAGAAAAGGATAGGCTTC
>SSNS01000604.1:0-19496 GCA_006937985.1 Aphyosemion australe
TTAAACCAGTAAATAAACATTTATTAACAGTAGAGAGGAGAGGTCAGAGGGATTAAAGACTATAAATAATCCAGATTAGACCTGATAAAGTTAAACCAGTAAATAAACATTTATTAACAGTAGAGAGGAGAGGTCAGAGGGATTAAAGACTATATATAATCCAGATTAGATCTGATAAAGTTAATTAAACCAGTAAATAAACATTTATTAACAGTAGAGAGGAGAGGTCAGAGGGATTAAAGACTATAAATAATCCAGATTAGATCTGATAAAGTTAACTAAACCAGTAAATAAACATTTATTAACAGTAGAGAGGAGAGGTCAGAGGGATTAAAGACTATAAATAATCCAGATTAGACCTGATAAAGTTAATTAAACCAGTAAATAAACATTTATTAACAGTAGAGAGGAGAGGTCAGAGGGATTAAAGACTATAAATAATCCAGATTAGACCTGATAAAGTTAAACCAGTAAATAAACATTTATTAACAGTAGAGAGGAGAGGTCAGAGGGATTAAAGACTATAAATAATCCAGATTAGACCTGATAAAGTTAAACCAGTAAATAAACATTTATTAACAGTAGAGAGGAGAGGTCAGAGGGATTAAAGACTATAAATAATCCAGATTAAACAGCAGAGGAACTAAAACAGGAACTAACAACAAAACTTCTTTTATATCAGACAGAAATAACGCTTCAGCAGGTTCATTGGGATTAACCTGTGGCTCCATCTAGTGGTTAAACAGGTCAGCTACACAAAAACCTCCAATCCCAGATGCCTTAAAATTGTCAGAAGGAGACAGTGGGGTCATAAATGTGTGAACTGGGCCTGACTCATCTGAGCTGGTCTCACTGGTCAGGCTGATGCGCTCAGAGTGGGACCCACTGGTTCCTTTAGTATTCAAAATGGTTCTGCTTATACTAATATATTCTGTGCTGGTAGTGATTTAGACCTTTCAATAAAAGTGGTTAATGTTGAGCTGAGCAAGTAGAAACAGTGGTTAAGTAGAATCGTTAAACTGATCCTTCTTGGTCATCATAGAGACAATACGCACTCAGGGATAACGGTGGATGGATTATGTGTTGAAAGAGTAAATGAAATAAAATTCTTAGGGGTGATAATAGACAATAAAATCAGCTGGAAACCACAAATCAGGCACGTGCAAACTAACATTTCTAGATGCATGGCAGTTTTAAACAAGGCAAAACGGGTTTTGGATGACAGATCACAGTTCATTTACTCTTCTGTTCAGACGGTTGGGGGAACGGTTACAAAAGCATAATGCATCCTTTATTTGTTTTTGCAAAAGAAAGCAGCAGGAATCATTCATGGGGTAGGAGATAGGCAGCAGTAGCTCAGGAGGTAGAGTGGGTTGTCCAGTAATCGGAAGGTTGCAGGTTCGATCCCGAGAATGCCAGAGAATGCTGCTGTGTGTCCTTGGGCAAGACACTTAACCCGCCTTGCCTGCTGGTGGTGGTCGGAGGGACCGGTGGTGCCAGTGCTCGGCAGCCTCGCCTCTGTCAGTGCGCCCCAGGGCAGCTGTAGCTACGATGTAGCTCATCCCCACCAGCGTGTGAATGGGTGGATGACTGATTGTGTTGTGAAGCGCCTTGGGGGGTTGTAGAACCCTAAGAAGGCGCTATACAAATACAGGCCATTTACCATTTACCATATAGGATCCACACAAATCCATTATTTTTACATTGAAAACTCATGAGATTAAAAGACTTAGTGGAATTACTAACAGCAAAGATGGTATTTAGAGCAAAACACAAACTTCTGCCAGTAAAGGGTCGGTCTACTTTACGGTATTTGAATTATGGTTTTAGAAGCAAAAATGAAAAAGCCAAAATATAAGAAATGTTCTGATTTTTATATTTGATTAATGAATAAAACGAGGGGAAATAGGATATTTTTAATTCTATATTAAAAAACAGAAGTCACAAAATTAAAATGACTCATGCTTTTGTGGATTTATTTGTGTTTTAAATACTGAAAATGTAATTGCTCTAAAACAATAAAACCGACGTATTTTCCTTGTCTTAAACAGGAAGTACTTCTGCGCGACTTTTGATGATGTCACATGAGTCAGTCTCCTCATAACAAATCCTTAGACGGTGTTGTGCTGAGATTTGCGTGGCCTGATGTCACAGCCGCAAACTGAGGAAGTGAACAATTAGAATCATGAGCGACGAGGCTATTTTTAATGGATTCATAATATAAACACGTTTCTAACCCGTGTTCCTCCTGGAAAAGTTTTGTTTTTGACTGGAAATATGAGGAAATAACTTACGGTTTTGACCCGTTTTATTTGAACACGGTTGAGTCTAATGCTTTAGTGAGTATTTTATTTATATTATTTTTTCTTCTTGCTTAAACTATTTTGTTGTTGGTTTAAAAAAAGCAGGAATGTGACTCAAAGTTACAAACCAGGGAGCAGGAAAAATATTTTGACATAAACCTTTAAAGATTTGTCTCAATATGTTCAAATAAAATGTGTTCATTTCTTTTATTAATCTGCCCATAAACGTCCAAAGTAAGACCACTAAAGTACGTCTGCTTTATTGTTTTTGAGCAATTACGTTTTCATTATTTAAAACACAAATAAATCCACAACAGCATGAGGCTTTTTAATTGTGTGACTTCTAGTTTTTTTACCGTTGAAATAAAAAATACCGTATTTTCCCTCATTTTATTCATTAATCAAATATAAAAGTCAGAAAATTTCTTACTCTTCGGTTTTTTAATTTGTGAATCTAAAACAAAAACTCAAAAAGTACACTGACGGTAAATATTCCACTGTAAGGGAAGGAGGCTACAGCCTGAGGTTAGGACACAGGGTCTACGCACCACTCAACCACATTTTGTATTTCAGGTTGTGGGTTCAATTATGGATTAGTCTGGAGGAGACGCTCAGGGAACGTCCAAAGAACGGTACAAAGAAATGATTTTTACATGTTATGAAAATGATGGGGCCCCCTGCTGGTGAGAGAGTGAAAACTCATGAATTGCAGTAAATATTGTACAGGTTGCCTGGTACTGTGCAGCATTCTTAGTGGTGCTATATGACTATATGATATATGAAGTGTAATGCTGAAATTAATGTTTGTTATATTATTGATTGGAAACCAAATGAATTCATGATAGTGACCTAATAAAAAGGAGTGGGTCACTATTAGTTTTACTTCCTCTCACTCCTTTTCGGATTTGTAAATTGATTAATTTGAAGAATGATTTCTTATTTTACTTTTATTTATTTTCTTATTCGTTGTTTTTCTCATTTATTTATTTTATTCTTGTTCATGTGCATGTTTTGATTATTATGTGTTTGTTTTTTTCTTTTTACATGTTCGACATTAAAATGTTGAATTCAGTTCAAGTGGAGGACCCAGGGAAGTGAGGTGGTTCTGTGAGACCAGACGGTTGCTTTCGGTCCAGAACGTGTTATTGCTGGAGGTTTTTATAGGAGAGAACCACTTTAGTAAATTCTTTTGTTGTTTTTTAAATCTCCACGTGTTAGAATGTTGTTAAAGGTACTGGACACTAACTTAATCAATACATCTGCAGTGGTCTCTAGTAATCTAGTGGTCCCATTTTCAAGGGGATAAAAAACCAGAAGTGCTTGTGTCACCACAGAGAGGTCTTGGTGAGTAGAGTGGCAGAACCATAGACATGTATATAAACACTAGATGGCTCACCCGCACTGTCCACCAGTGGAGTGCGACGTAGCAACGCGGCGGCCATCTTACTTCAGACAGCTGCCCCCTTTCGTAACATTGGTGTCAATGGTGAATTGCTCGATTTTCAACCAATTTTCAAACGGTTTGGTTTGTTATAAACGCCAGAGATGTGGCTGTGAAATATGACGGATTTGGCCCGTTAATTTAAAAATGTGCAAGTGTTTCGTCATAGGCCTATGTGTCATAAGGTGTGTAATAATGCAACCCGCTTGTAAATCCATTAAAGGGACACTTTGCAATTTTTTCATATTTTTAAATCATGTTCTTGAGCCAGTTTGTGCTAAAATGACCATTTACAGAGTGAATGAAAGGCCACCCAGCCCCTGTCGCCCCCTGTGGCCAGAATATTCCACTTGCAACTTCACAGTTGCCGGTCCGGTCTGTTGGGACTTAGAAAAATTCAGCTTGACCTACCTGGATCTGCAGTTTGCTTCCAGAATGTTTCCTACATGTTTAGATCATGAACACAGCTGATTTGTTTGAGTTAGTGATGACTAACTCCCGTAGACACTAATGAAGGCTGAGGAGACATTTCAGCAGTTAGATTAAGGTGTTAAAAAGACCAACGCACAGCCAGGAGAGATACGTTTTACTTTTGGTTTGTCTGAAGCAAGATGGCCGCCATTTAGCTACACCCTAGACTCCTGCTTTCACCATCTAGTACTTATATACATATCTATGGGCAGAACACGGCAGAATCTGGAGTCTTACTTCCTGGTATGTGGACATCTCTCCTCTGATTGGCTAACAGCAACATGACTCTACCACTGACTCTGTTTGCTCTGCAACGTTGATGTTTTATCTCCACAAATAACACAAGCCTGGAGGAGTTCTGCTGTGTGGTGGAGTTGCTAATGCTAACGGTTAGCTTCTACTAGCCCAGACGTTCTCTGCTGTTTCCTGGACGCTAAACCAACAACAGCCTTCCCCGTCGTGAGTCAAGATGGGTGAGTCCATGAATGTTCAGTGACAGTGTGACGTAGATCTGTCAGGATTTTCTAATCCTAGAGTTTCACCTAGAGTCTATTTTCTATCAGAAGCTAATGCAGGAGATAGGTGGAGGAGACTATTTTCATGTTCAGCCTCACAGTGACCCGTTAGAATCAGAGATAATCATTAAAACATGGATTTCCAGTGAAGGACCTCTTTAAATGGCATCATTTTTATTAACCCATGACACCATGTTTACAGTAAGTATGAAATAGAAAGTAAATGCATGTTGATATTGTCAGCTGTGCTTTTTTCCTTAGCTTGCTCTCACATTGAGTTATGGACATTTTCTTCCTTGTTCTGCCTTTGAGAACCTGACCCAGAACATGTTAACACTGTAACGTTGTCCGTGTCCTGAGTGTTGTGACGGTTCTTCCTGCAACAACATATGCAAGCTAAAAGATTGCCAAAGGCCCATTTCTTCATGAAAACAAGTATCATAATATCTGCCAGAGGATTTAGCTGGATTAAAGTACAGGAAACATTAACTATGTTTATCAAAGGCGCATAAGCAGAAAGGTCCACGAAATCATTAAAGAACCAAGAGATCAACTGAAAAGTAACTTGGGCCAAGAAGATCACAAAGTAAGTAACCATCACAATAACCAGAACTGCCACAATTCTACGTTTTTCATCAGAGGAGACACTCTGGGTCGTAGACAGGGCTCTGACAGTCTGCACCAGGAAGAATATGAGCAAGGGAAGTGGGAGGAGCAGGAAACCTCCAAGGTTATTTTCATAACTGATGCCAATATAGATGGAAAGGATCCAGCTGACAACACTGACGCACACATAAACTTTGGTCGTTTGTCTGTATCTGTACCACAGCGGCCAGACGATAACCAAATACCTGTGAAAGAAAAAAACACAGTGTGTACAGAAAGTCCTAATCTCATCCCTAATAAAACTTGACAGATGTTTATATATATATGTATATATATACATATATATGTATATATATATACATACATATGTATATACATACATATATGTATACATATACATACATATGTATATATATATACACATATATATTTGTTTATATATACATATATACATATATATACATACATATATACATATATATACACACATATATATTTGTTTATATATACATATATATAATATATTAAATGTTTGAATCTTTTAACAATAATGACTTTTGCTCAAAAAACAACAAAAACAAAAGAATATAAAAACACACCTCTCCAGAGAAATAAGGGTCATGAAGAAAATACTTGCTGCTACACCACTTGGGTAGAGATAATAATAAAATATATCTGTTATTGTGAAGTCTGTGACCCTGGCCGCCTTTACAACCATGCAGCAGATCTGAGTGGTGTCAGAAATTAGCAGATTAATGACATAAACTGGAACATGACCTCGTTGCACCTGCAGGAGACAAAATAGGAAAGAAAATATTTTTTAAAATGTTGAAAAACTTTATATCCTAGAAATCAGCTCTTTCAAACACACTGGGTTGACACTAGAAGCACTGACGTTTCATCTTATCTGACATGAGACAACTTTGGTTAAAGGTTTCAACACAGTGGTCTCTAGTCAGGCTGGGCGATATCTCCACACTTTTAAAATATCGATATCATTTCAAACAAGAAACAAGATGTTTCAGTAACGTTTACATTAGGGGTGTAACAATATCCAAACCTCACGATACGATATTTATTGCGATATTGTGGGGAGGCTCACGATAATACGACTCACAACATAAAATACTTTGACTGGAATCCTCCGTGCTGCGTTCACCGCTGTAGCCTCCATCCTCCATGTTAGTTTATCTTTGCTGTGTGGGCTGCACGCACTCCCATTGGCCAACTGGCCGATGACACAGAAGCAAAGGATCATGGTCTATGTAGTTTGCTTTGCTATGCTCCGGTGGAGCGGACTGAAAAGTGTTATTTATACCTCAAGACGTACTGTACGATATCGTGACAAGACCACGATATTGTGGCCATTTTACTACGACGATATCACAATATTGCCAATATTGTTACAGCCCTAGTTTACATCGATATATATATACAACCAGTGTATTTTTAGAGTTAGCAGGCGCAGCTAACGCTATCCGCTAGCTTGCGCCATCTCTAAGCAGTCATTACACGTATTCTCGCGCGTCTGATTAATCAGGAAACCCTTGGCTCAGTGTTCTGCCCTAGACTTTGCATTTGGCTTTGTGGTTTTTAATTATTTGGGGAGGCGTGCCTATGAAGCTCCGCTTCGAGGCTTGCGTCATTTTGTAGAAAACCTCATGAACAAGGCCTCGTTTCACCTGGGTCACGTGACTGGTTCATTTTCTGTCTCACTTTTCAAAATAAAGGCAGGGTTCTTTACTTTGCTTTAAAAACTACAAAAGTACTAATAAAAGGAAACGGCCAAACTCAGCTGACCTCGTATAAAAACAAGCTTCCTTCACGAAACACACACCTGAGAATAAAGGCTGTAGACGCCCACAAGCATCAAGGGAAGCCAGATGGAGATGATGATCAAAGTCATGTGATAAACTTCAGAGTTGTCTGCTTCATGATACCAGCAGAAGTCGTTCCAGTTCCAGTTTGAACTGGTTGTGTTGTTGCTGCAGCTTTGCTCCATTGTGGTGCTGTAATTATACAAAAGAAATTCACATGAATGTTAATCTGTAAGGTACCAACAATCACCAAAACACCCTAAAGTGAATATTTCTGGTCTGTCGGATGAAAAAAGAGCAAAAAGTCACATATCCAACAACCCGAACTACCCACCAACCAGGCTTTCTCTTCTATTATTTAGCTGCTCCAAGCTGGCTAAAGACGCACTTTAGAATTAAAATAACAGTTGTGTTTACGCAACACATAAAAACATCATCAGAGAGCAGAAGACTTCATTATTTACCCTTCAGACGAACCTCCACTTATAGATGCAAAACAATGTAAATGTAGCATAAATAGTTAAAGGTGTTACTTTACATCACTAATACTATATTAGTGTTAAGGTATTTTTAACTGTTGTTGCATCAAATGGATTAAAAAGCAAGAAGAAAAGGTTTCCATCCTTGGTATGAGCAAAAATATGAAAACATAATTCTAAAGTTATTCAAGCTGAAAAAGTCAGTCTAACCATTTAAATCCTTTTGTTATTTTACAACAATCTTCTCAAAATGAATTAAAATATGTTTACCTTTTCCAGTTGAAGGACTTAGTCTAACCGTGTTGAAGGTTTTCTCCTCCAGAGCGACACAGGTGACGATTCTCCTCTGAACACACCTGCTTCAGGTGTGTCTCGCTCCGTTTTTATGTGCTCTAGTGATACTAGGCAAGCCCTCTTGTCAACTCCTTCTTTCATTTGCTGCTGTTGTGAGTTAAATAAGGCGACGAGAGACAGTCCTTCAGGTTAAGTCAAGTCATTACTGAGAACAGGAGAGGAGCACACAGCAGGTTGATCTTATGCAGAACTCACCTGACAAAACATCAATCCTATCTCCTTTTATTCCTGTAACTCTGTCGACCAAAGTGCAAACGAGCATAAACACTAAAAACAGCTCAAACAAACATGAGTATAGAAAAGTCAAACAAGAGCGGATGTACAACAATCAGGTCGTGTTGAACGCGAGTGAGTAGAAGTGCGTCCTGAGAAGAGTTTTAAAAACCCAGAGCGAGGAGGTCTGCCTAATATTGACAGTTGAACCGTTGAAATTTTAACCAACCGAAAACATTTCTAATTAAGTTCTGATATCAGGCGGGGTCTATAGCGATCCACCGGTGGGAATAAAACTGTAAGTCTTGTTTTCGGCACTCAGACATCAATTCTGTTTGCTATACAGCCAAACAGGACATGGGGAAAAAAGAGAAAGAAAGAAAAAATTTTTAAAAAAGGAGGAAAAAAGGAAGAAAAAAAAAGGAAAAAAAAAAAGAAAATAAAGGAAGAAAAAAATATATATATGTAGCAGGACTGGTTGGCTTTTCAACCAGTTAATTGGTTGACCTATCGCCTTTAAGAGAGCCCAGTATAAATGGGGGCGCTATGGCGCTTCTCTTGAGTTCTTCCTCCCTCCCTCCTTTGCGTGTCTGCTGTGGAGAGGACTTCCGGTTCCGCTGACCTGTGTCAGGAAGCGTGTGGTGGTGCGCGAGATTTGAATATTTCAATTGTAAGTATGGCTAATCCCAGCGGTTGCGACATGGGGGTCGGGCACTAATATTGCTCCTGCTGTAGGGATTGCTCAGGTGTTGATTCATCTCGTGGGACGCACAGCGTTATCCGCTTCAGGTGGTCATTCAGCTGACACGGTAGGTTCAGCCTGCAGTCTCCTCTCCACTTAGTTAAATTGGATGTTAATGTTTTGTGTCTTTTCCTCTTTTTAGTATGAGGAAGGGGTTTTGGCATACCCCCGAAGAGACCCTGCTGTTTTGCCTGATCGTGTGTTTTTCTTTCTGATCGTGTTGTGCCTCGGTTGTCTTGCCTGTGCTGTTCTTTTTGGCCCGCCTTCAGCTTCGTTCTCCTGCTGCCTGTGTTACCGCTCCTGCTGGTGTGGGTGTGCGGCATCTGACCTAACGCGCTGCCCTGTCTCCGCTGGTTGGTGGTTGTGATCCGCCAAGTGAACACGAACGGGGAGGCAAGATTTGGACCGCATCGCTACCACTGTCTCTTCTGGGTGCTGGAGCGCCTTACGGACAGTCGGACATTTGAGCAGCCGAAGCGCTGTGTGTGTGTGTGTGTGTGTGCGTGCGTGTGTGTGTGTGTGCGTGACCACCTGTGTCACTCGGCTCCGGCCTCTGATTTTATTGTTAGAAGCAGGGTGGAGACCTCCCTCCTCTCCTCTTATTTATTTATTTTTTACTTCTTTTGTGTTTCAGGCTGAGAGCTGCTGGTGGTGGTGACCACGTTGGGGTGACGGTTCCGGTTTGGGTTGCAGTGTGTGTGTGGTTCTTCACCCCACTTTGGATGCATGCACGAGTGTCTGGGGTGAACCTTTCTTATATTGTTTTCTTAGTTTAGGGTCCCATCTCCTCTTAGGGATTCGGCACCCCATTAGTAGCTTCAGCCTGTCTTTTTAATTCTTTTAGTAATTTTAGTCGTAGTCTTTTTAATTGTTTTTATTATTTTTGTTTAATAAATTTGTTATATTGTGGGAACCCTGTCTCAAGCTTCTTCTATAAGAGTGGACCTACGTGTCCTTTATTTTTGTCCTTGAGTATCAAGGTGGCGTTGTTGTGTGTTCTTCAAAAGTCTAGCTATACAAGCTACACCCCGTTCTGCCACATTTGGTGTTGTTGGCAGGATCCATGTAGAACTGTGAAGTTGGTCCATGGATGTGGAATTTGTGGCACCCTGCGCGGGAGCACGGGACGTGCTTGTGGAAAGAGGGGGGAAGATGTGACAGTGTGAGTGTCCTGTCACTGGATCCCGATTGTTCACGTGCCCTGGCTGCTTGGCCACAGGGATATCCCTTTGGCTGACTGGTTAGCGCGCGTGACTCTCACCCGGGAGTCTGGGGTTCAAGACCCGCCCGGGCCCTCGTTTGTCCACCTTGCCACATATATATTGACAGGAAGCTGATTCCATAGGCTAGGAGCCACCACAGCAGAAGACCTATTACCTCTCCGCCCCAACCTTGCCCTCGGAACAACCAACTGCTGCTGGTCAGCCGACCCCAGGAGGCGTGGTGGTTCGTATGGCAGGAGAATGTCTGAGAGGTATGATGGTGCCAACCCATTTAAAGATTTATACGTCAGCACGAGAATCTTAAAACGAATTCTAAAAACAACTAGAATCAAGTGAGAGGCTAGCACCTGGGTGATGTGATCACACCTACGGGTGCCTGTTAGCAAACGTGCCGCTGCATTCTGCACCAACTGCTGCCTCACCCCCATATATAGACCACTACAATAGTCTATTCTCGAGGTAAAGCGTGAAGGAGTCATTCTAAGTCCCTCTTCACCAGACTTAACCTTAGCCAGTTTCCAGAGTCTGCCTTGACCCCCAAATTTGAGAAAGTCTTTTGGGGCAAGGCGACAAAGCATCCAAGAGAGAAGGAGAAACAGCAGATGACCCACTAGGTCATCTTGCTCTCATTTGTACTCAGAAAATCAGAGGCCATCTACCATAGGGTATTCTACAGTTGACGTCACCACGCAAAGGCTGCTGGGAAGGGTCATACTGATAAGCCGGATTAACAATAGAAGCTGAAACTACCTATGAATACCCCTCCTCCCTACCTCCTGATGAGTAGTCGGGATCGTTAGCCTCTATTGTGTGGGAATCGTATTGATTAGATCCAGGAGGGTGTGACTTACACTAAACTGTTTGGGGTTCAGAGCTGCACTATAGGTGCTGGAAAGGTGAAACCCGAGTCCTCCTGGGGCCAGGGCCAGTATGAAGCTGGCAACTCCATGCTTGATTGGTCATCGCTCCAGTCCAGCGCTTACTCCGCCCTTGGGTGCTCATCAGGCGCTCTTCCTTGTTCACTCCAAGCCAAAGGAGAGAGCGAGATACCTGAGCCCATCCAGGTTATGGCTGAGTGTAGCACCCACCAGCGTCCTTGGTCTCCCAGCTCCACACCACGCACAGGATACCACCACGCCACCTGTGTGCATACAGGGAAGCCCCAAGCTCCTCCACTCTCTGGTGGAGGAGCAGCCATCAGTCATCTAATCACACCTGCCCTGGTGAGCATTTTAAAGGAGGCCACCAGGGCCCTGAGTGGCTGAGCCCTAATCAAGGTAAGTGGCAGCAGGTGGAGCACTCCACCCTGCCACATCTGGGAGGATGGTGCCTTTATGTTTATGCGTGAGCGTGGGATTGTGTCACTGTGTTTGTGTGTCCTCTCTCTCTTTTCTCTCTCTCTTCCTGCAGGTCTAGAATGCAGACATTAATAAGCTCTGGACAAACCAAGCCCATTTGTGTCTGTTCTCCACTTATGAGGCAAAAACCAAAGAAAAAGGCTCTCCTCCTAAAAGAGGCTTAAACACAAACAGCCACACTACACTGAGTTACAAAGAGCCATACTTCTACTGGAGCTACACAAACGACCAGCTCCGGTGGCCTAGTGGTATGAGTGTCCATCCCGGGACCGCCCTGGGACTGGGAGATCAGAGTTCGGTTCATACCAAAGACTGGGACCCTCCAATGTCTCCTCGCTTGACACTCAGCACTAAGGGGTTGGATTGGGGGGTTAAACCACCAAATAGTTCCCGAGCGCGGCCACAGATGCAGCTCACCGCTCCCCACAGGGATGGGTCAGATGTGGAGATATAATTTCACCAGTGTGTGATGATGACTTGGGACTTTAAACCAAGAGCTCCAACTCCAAATGAGCTATTTTAACAAAGCTTCGAGCTACTTTCATCTAGAGGTGTAACTCCCTCCAGAGCTACTTTCATCTAGAGGTGTAACTCCCTCCAGAGCTACTTTCATCTAGAGGTGTAACTCCCTCCAGAGCTACTTTCATCTAGAGGTGCAACTCCCTCCAGAGCTACTTTCATCTAGAGGTGCAACTCCCTCCAGAGCTACTTTCATCTAGAGGTGTAACTCCCTCCAGAGCTACTTTCATCTAGAGGTGTAACTCCCTCCAGAGCTACTTTCATCTAGAGGTGTAACTCCCTCCAGAGCTACTTACATCTAGAGGTGTAACTCCCTCCAGAGCTACTTTCATCTAGAGGTGTAACTCCCTCCAGAGCTACTTTCATCTAGAGGTGTAACTCCCTCCAGAGCTACTTTCATCTAGAGGTGTAACTCCCTCCAGAGCTACTTACATCTAGAGGTGTAACTCCCTCCAGAGCTACTTTCATCTAGAGGTGTAACTCTCTCCAGAGCTACTTTCAAATGAAGCTCCTGAGTCTTCTGCTGCTCCTTAAGTAGCTACTGCTGCTGCTGAGCGGCTTCAGCAGGCCTCACTGCATGGAGCTGAACCTGGCAGGGGCTTTAGCAGGTACTGTCTCCAGAGCTGAACAGCAGGAACATGGCAGGATGGTGTGAGGGGGTTTGCCCTGGGGTCGTAACAGTCCAGAGGAAACATCTCTGCATCACTTCAAAGCAGCTCACGGCAGACTCAGACCAGGAGATGTGTCACATTTATTGCAGCACCAACATAACTTCACCACGTCCACCTGCAAACAGAAGAGAGGTGTTCTCCAGACGACCTCTTCAGTGGCTGTTTCTACAACCTGATGGCACTTACACACTAGCATCGGCTTCACTCCGCCGGCACCAGCACGGCTGCATTCGTCCCACACTGCCTTAGGAATGTGGACGTAATTGAGCACATGGGCGGTCTCCAAAATTGGCGTGCAGATATCAGTGATGTCATGAGCGCATCTTCTAGCATGTGTACGGGGAAAAGAGCGTGGAGAATTCGGCGGTCTGTTCCTTAAAGGCGGCCTGAGCGGTCTTGCTTTTGGACACTCGGATATAAAAGGATCTTTTGTGACGTCAATGTTTATGTTTGTTGCATTGCATCATGGGATCTGGGGGGCAAGAAACGAAGTCTTTTGCCTATAATTTGATTGTTTTTCACGCTTGGAGGATTTAGTGAAGCAGATGGATCATTCTTGTGTGGCTGATCGTTCGGCCCGTGGGAGGCTTGATAAAAAGTTTTACTGGTATTTCCTCCATAAAGAACCATGAAATACCAAAGAGATGACCCGACTGAAGCAGTGGTGCTCACTGCTGGTCCTGGAGAGCCGGTATCCAGCATGTTGTAGTTTAAACTGCTTCAACACACCTGATTTCAATCAGCAGGTGATTACCAGGCTTCAGAAGAGCCTGATGAGCTGCTGCACAGGTGATTCATCCACTGAATTAGGTGTGTTGGAGCAGAGGAACAAGGAAAACATGCTGCATACCGGCTCTCCAGGACCAGGGCTGAGTACCGCTGGTCTGAAGAAAGCCTGGATTCCTGCAGCAACAGAGTTTGTGAGGCTCATTTGTTCATGGAAAGTCCTGACTAAGTTTTCGGCTTTGCAGTGAAGATTTATCCGTTTTCTTTGACTCCTGCTTTCAGCACGACCACGGCTTCCTGCTTTGCAGAAGAGATCGGCCAACCTGTCCTTGAAACAATCATCGTAGACCTCCAGACGTTTGAAAGCGGTTAATTCTTCATTAGTGAAGGGTCCAGGGCTTTCTGTTACATAGGAATAATAGCTCCCAGCAGAGCTGTGGAGAAGACACGGGCGAATCGGACCAACGTTTTCCGTCATCCCAGAGCTCATACGGGCTCAGTCGGCAGTGGGTGTGTTGGACTGGTTCAGCCCGATGCAGACCCTATCTGGGCTGTGCTGGTGTGTGAGGCCTATAATTATCATGGAGGACAGCTGCCGAGATACTACAGCTGTTGGGTTGGGAGAATCTGCATGGCGAAGTTTGTCCTAAAACCTCTGGGGTGACATCTGGGTGGGATTCCTGGTTCTTCCCAAAAATAACAAGAAAAAAATATTTGCACTAAATGCAATTAAATGCAAAGAAGTTTGATTAAATAAAGTCTCTTGGTTTAGTTTACAGTGATTTTCAAACCAATCTTTCAGGTTTTTAATTATCAGTTAGATGCAGCATGTTTTTAGTATCTTGCCCATTCTTATAAGCTAAAATGACATTTCTCTTGTGTAATTTAGAAATTCTAAGAGATCTAGTCACATATAAAAGACGTTAATGAAAGTAAGAATAAAGAAATAAAAAAGGTTGCACAGTTTATAAAAACAGGGTTTAGGCCGAGCGACCCCGGTCTGGCGCTCGTCATCCAGCTGAATCACTTGTGTCACAGTAAAGTTCTCCATGGCCAAGGAGAGGCCACATCTAGCACGCCAACATCAAATAAAGACAAAGGGTTGTAACTGTATGTGTCCGCCTCACTCACCTGTGAAGGTCGGTTAACGAGCGTCTGCTTTAGCTTGCTAAACGACGATACATGCTAGCTCTGTACCCGTGTGGAAGCAAAGCCAGCTACGTGTTGGAAATGGAAAACAATATCACTCTGATAACTGCCTAAGGGGACGTGTTATGCAAAACTCACCTTTTGGTCATGCAGCAAGCCTGGTTAGCAAACATGCCTACGTCTGTTTTCTTCTTTTGCTTCTGTGTGCTAGAATAAATACCCCTCATACCTGTTATAACCACGGTGAACAGTCTGGGCTGTGATTACATCACTTCTCAGGTGTATGTCTCCATGCTCATTTGCATTTTTTTGCAGCTTTCTGTGTAAATGTATTGGACCACATTTGAATCAGATTCAGTGTGAACTTTGGGAAACGTCTACTTTGCAAATGAAGATAAGTGTAGAAAACAAAGAGCAATGTTTGCTCCAGGTAGAGATGATTATACCAGAACATGGTGGCACGCAAGCAGAAGAAAGAAACCATCCACTGTAGCTGAAAGGATCATCCCAATTGTCTTAAAGTTGAATTTAACATCACGTAACATGGCTTTGGCCCGAGAAGGAAAAGAATACTTCAGCCAGAACTTCTAGAGGCGGACGCAGCAGCATAATGTTACAAGATTTTATTTCCCTCTGTCCCTAAAAAGGAAGTGAGTCGTTGTTCTGTCTCCATCTTCAGGTTAAACTCTGCTCCACTGATCTAGAGTCAGCCACAGCTGATGCTGCAGAGCTGCAGGGTGGCGTTGTCTCTACCGCGCTACGTGGCTGCGCTGCACTGGACTCCAGCTGAGTCTCAGCCACACCTCCACCTGCTGATATGACACGTTAGGCCTCGCCTCCTTGAAAGAAACCTCTGCCTTTCCTTCTGGTGATGGAGGTGGACAGGAAATCCTCCAGCCTGCTGGTGCTTCTGAGTCTGCTCTCCTCCTGAGCGGTGAGTCTGGTGTGTGTGTGCTCGTGTGCACGCGGGTGCGTTTGTTAACGACTCGATTTTCCGACTGAGAAACTCAGAGAGCGCACGTGGGGGGGTTGAGGGTGGTGCTGCACTGCCTCAGAGCTGCTCTCTCGGTCCTCCAGGTGACGTCTTTACACAACAGGTCCTTTTCTACTCAAAACAACACATGAAACTTCTTAAACCTCCTCATTTTTGTTGATTATATCAATCAAACCTTTATCTGCAAAAAAGTAGCTTGACAATGTTAAACAAAAAACAAGACTTTTGGGATTCAAAATGTCTGAAATGTGTTTGGTAGAACTTTAAGCCTAACATAGATATATATCTCTATCTATATAGATGTTGCTCAGAATCTACACGTTATCTTAACTGCTAACCTCATAGGCTCAGAAACCACGAGTCCTCCAGTGACGGTACTATTGTCACTGACCCAACTCAACCTGACACAGTCCAGGAGGTGTGTGTACCCGTCTGTCCTCAGAACCTACGGTGTTATTGGAAGTTCATCTGGAGACCACCTCACAGTTCAAAACCATCACCCATTTAGGTCTCATTCTAAATAACGTTTACTCATGGGTACATATTAAACGATCTTTGCGGATAATTATTTGTCATTTTCATTGTTTACATTGTGCCAAACGTTTAGAAAAAGTACACCAACACTTTAGTGGCTATCAAACACTTCATCTGGTTTTAGTTTGAGGTGTGTATGTTTATTCCACAAGGCCAAGGTGGTGAGGGGATCCGTTTTGGTGGCCTAAGGATCAGGTCTCTGCTTTTTGCAGATGATGTGGTCCTGTTGGCTTCGTCAGAACGTGATCTCCGGCTTTCGCTGGAGCAGTTCGCAGCCGGGTGTGAAGCAGCTGGGATGAGAATCAGCTCCTCTAAATCCGAGACCATGGTCTTGAGTCGGAAAAGGGTAGAATGCCTTCTCCAGGTCAGGGACGAGGTCCTGCCCCAAGTGGAGGAGTTCAAGTATCTCAGGGTCTTGTTCACGAGTGAGGGAAGGGTGGAGCGTGAGATCGACAGGCGGATTGGTGCTGCGTCTGCAGTGATGCGGGCGTTGTACCGGTCTGTCGTGGTGAAGAGAGAGCTGAGTCGAAAGGCGAAGCTCTCAATTTACCGGTCGATCTACGTTCCTACCCTCACCTATGGTCACGAGCTTTGGGTAGTGACTTCTCCGCAAGGTGTCTGGACTCTCCCTTAGAGATAGGGTGAGAAGCTCGGTCATCCAGGAGGGGCTCGGAGTAGACCTGCTGCTCCTCCATATGGAGAGGAGCCAGTTGAGGTGGCTCGGGCATCTGGTTAGGATGCCTCCTGGACGCCTCCCTGGTGAGGTTTTCTGGGCACGTCCAACCGGGAGGAGACCTAAAGGAAGACCCAGGACACGCTGGAGGGACTATGTCTCTCAGCTGGACATGGAACGCCTTGGGATTCCCCCGGAGGAGCTGGCCCAAGTGGCTGGGGAGAGGGAAGTCTGGGCTTCCCTCCTTAGGCTGCTGCCCCCGCGACCCGACTCCAGATGAGAGGAAGAGGATGGATGTTTATTTCACAAGGGCATTTAGATCACAGATGTGCTGTTTGACCCTGCAGCCAGGTGCAGTACTTGGGACAGAGGTAAAGGGGCAGCAGCAGCTCAGGTGGTAGAGCGGGTTGTCCAGTAATCAGAAAGTTGTAGGTTTGATCCCGGCTCCTGGCAAAAGTTTCTGCTGTTGTATCCTTGAGCAAGACACTTAACCCACCTTGCCTGCTGGTGGTGGTCAGAAGGACTACTGGCTCAGCGTTAGCCTGTGTAACAGGTGTGTAAAAGAGAAGCAGTTTTATATTCCATCCAAAATGTTTCTTAATATACGGATTGTATTTTATTTTGGTGGGGAAGCTTTTACTTTATTACTCTGCTGGATGTCATTTCCGTGTGGCGCTGTTTTCCTCAGTTGGCGCTGAGCTGCGCTTGGACGAGGTGAGCTGTGTGGCATGTGTGTGTGTTAGTGGTATAAAACACATGTAAAACTTACCCTCAGTACTTGTCTGAGTTTTAGTTTCATGTAACATTCATCAGGTCTCCCCTGCACCATTGTGATTTGTTTCCATTCCTTTGGTGGTAGCTACTAAGGTGTTTGTGAGGAGACGTGTGTTACGAGTGCTGTGCTGAAAGCATTCTTGTCTCAAACAGAATCAACCTGCCTGAGTAACTGCAACCCTGGAGGTTCCTGTCTGCCGGTCCCTTGGTCCACAATACACATCGCAGAGTACAAATACACAACAGGAGGTCGGCTACACCTGCTAGCTAACAGCTGCACCTTGGTGTCTGAATCCTTGCCTGCTGTAAATTGTGACGTTACTGTTTGTTGTTTTTGTACAAGAAACAAAGAATACTGATGCAGAGGAACTTGTTGAAATTAACACTAAGCAACTGTTGTTCCACCTGAAAATCTCTCAGGGTGAATTTAAAAAGTCACATTTGTTGTTTTAAAAGGTTAAATCCGATCTTTTACACCTGATTCTGATCTTTTTAAAACACACCTGTCACTCATCCAGATGTGGAGTTAGTTAGCTTTGTCAGACCTTGAGAAGCAGCTTTGCAATCATTTTCAACATTTGGAGATAAAAAGAAAACGTGGACGAAAGGTCCCCATTCTCCTCACGCCAGATATGGTTGCATCAACGGACCTGCTTGGTGTGATGACTGAACACCCACACATGTTCAGCAGACCCCAACAATGTCTGCCAGTTTATTATATTCCTCGGTTCTTTTGAGCAGAGTGACTGTGGTAGAAATTTGTTTGCATTTTGTTTTTGTTTCTTTTTATTATTCTGATTATTGTTGCACTAAAAAGTCAGAGGTCACGAATAAACCCACTGTTGAATTGATGCAGACCTGCAGCATGCGAGGACCTTGACTAGGGGGAGGGGTTTAAGTTGTCACCTTTTTCATACCCTCTGAGTTCGCAGGTATGAAAAAAACAAAACGAATAAAACAAAATTACTTTCTGTTCTTCTACGCCAGCTGTTTGCATGCGTGACTTTACGTAGCATTGCTACAGCCTTGCTGTCCCGGACGTATCCCGCCGATTGATGAAGTGGAAAACAAAGCAATGCAGTATTTATAAAGAATATCAGTGTTTAATAGTTGATTAGTTCATCGTAATGAAGTCTTAATGTTATTTTAGAAGGTCTTAAAATGATCTTAAATGTAATTTTGAGACCCCGGTTCCTGCAGAATGTGCATAAGACTTTATGTTGGTGTCTTTTTTTTCTCAAACACCCACATTTAGCATGGAGAGGGCCGATATGCTGTATAGCATCTTCTGTATTGAGTAGATTTGCACATGTGCAACGGTAACTACTTGAAAAACTGTCTAAAATGCTAAATCAGAGACATTACAGTGGTTTTTGTGTCACTCTGCACTGCAGATGGGTTTATTGCATTTTAATCATTATATGTTAACATGTTCATTTTGACAATATATAGAGACGTGGACAAAATAGTTGGTTCCCTTCGGTCAATGAAAGAAAACCCACAATGGTCACAGAAGTAACTTGAATCTGACTAAAGTAATGATACATGATAATTCTATGAAATGTAACCAGTGAAGGTCAGACGTTGCTTTTCAACCAAGCTTCAACAGGATTATTTAAAATATAAACTCATGGAACAGGCCTGGACAAACATGATGGTACCCTAGAAAAGACTGAAATAACGTGACCAAAGGGACGTGTTAACTCAAGGTGTGTCCACTAGTTAGCATCACAGGTGTCTACAATCAGTCAGTGGGCCTATATACAGGGCTCCAGGTAGTCACTGTGCTGTTGGTGACATGGTGTGTACCACACTCAACATGGCCCAGAGGACGTGAAGGAAAGAGTTGTCTCAGGAGATTAGAAACTTATAGACAAGCATGTTAAAGGTAAAGGCTATGAGACCATCTCCAAGCAGCTAGATGATCATGTGAC
>SSNS01000604.1:19597-32153 GCA_006937985.1 Aphyosemion australe
TACAGCTGCACACATTATTCAGACATGTCAGATCCACGGGACTGGAGCCAACCTCCCTGGACGTGGCCGCAGGAGGAGAATTAATGACAAATCAAAGAGACGCACATGAAATGGCTTTTGAGCCGACCAGAGCCGGAGTGACACCGGCTGTACCTGCACCCGCCATCCCACCCCGAGCCGGTGCTACAAACGGTAAAAAAGAGCACACGGCCCTAACACATCAGGGTGATTGCTGGCAGATGGGAGATGAGCGTGTGATTGGTAAAACGTGTTGATCTGTAGTTGTGCTGAAATTTCAGTGTTGTTTTATTATTCAGGTTCATTGAAATACAATTGTAATGGTGTTCTATAACAAATCAACATTGCTTCAATATTAAATTTGGGTGTAAAATTATATTGATTCGGTGATTTAACGTTGACAATGGAATGTGTTTGGATGTAAATTGCCTTCTGGGTAGTAACTGTGGTATTATGAACTGTACAGCACTTAAAAAAAATCTGGAGTGAGTCATTTAAAACTGGAAGAACAAACAGTTCCTTAACCATCATATTAGTAATTTTCAAGACTACAGAAGCCAATGAGATGGGTAGGCTTTGTCAGCAGTTTCTCTTTATTTGTACTTCCTCAGTATCACCTTCTTAGGAAGCACACAGCGTTCGTAGAAAGCTCAGCGTACTCACTTTGTCTCCGTGTCCAGAAGTCCAACAGTGACTCATGCAGAGACTAGTGTCTCATCCCAGGACAGTTCAAGTAAAGGTTCTTGCTCCTCTCCTGTGAGGTTTTCTGGCATGTTGGACACGTCAGTGTGAGGAAATAGTCCAGCAGCTGCTCCCGTAGCAAAGCGAGGTGTGTGTGAGGACGTCAGCTGCCATTTCACATATTCTCCAGGCCAGGGGCGGATTTAGGATTGAAAAAGATTTGGGGCTTAGCCCAGAGGAGTGACGTTCACATTTTTGACCACTTTAACGCAGACAGAAAGCACTAGATTACATTTATGAACTGATATAATGAATATATTGTTAACGTCTTTCCAGTACAATCAAAACAAATCCCCTCTTGGATTTGACATTAAGATTTGAGCCATGTTTATATAGTAATCCTCAAATTTATTCATATCCTATGAAAAGGCACAATAGTCACAGGAATGATTAGAAACTCAAAATATAACAAATTAAAAATAGCTAAATTATATTTAAGCAAAAATAATAAGAATTGTACAGCTTTATTATCATTGTACAACAACAGAATATGCTGCTGGCACAACGACAATGCAAAAATGTGGGTCCTAATGTTTACATGAGTAAGAAAATGGAATAATTCATAGGATAAACTTGCATTCAGAGTGGTGATCACTTGGGGGAAAGAAACTGATCTTGAGCCTTGAAATAAAACATTGCTTTTGAATTGTGGTTGAGAAGAATAATTTAAAAACAAACAAAAGTGTCCCAGAAGAGTTTACTACACTTTACTAATGAGCAGTGGGTCAAAACACCTGTCAACAGGTGCAGAAGTCTGATTTGGTCACAGGAATAATTTGGCTGCTGTGGTCGCCTCAAAGTGTTGCTCAACAAAATATTAGTTTATGGATTCCATCATGCTTGTCTTTTAAATATTACTGTTGAACCACAGTTTAAGCAATTTCATGATTTTCATTCAGTTTAGATGTACTTTTGTCATTTTAAACACAGCTGTTCTTCATCCTAGGGAGAGTATGAAAAATGACTAAAATGATTAAATAATGAATTTCATCTGTATATTTACAATATCAAATAAGTAGTTTATTCATTTGACTTAGTTTTTATTTACTAC
The DNA here is from genome assembly GCA_006937985.1 of Aphyosemion australe. Classification (NCBI taxonomy): domain Eukaryota; kingdom Metazoa; phylum Chordata; class Actinopteri; order Cyprinodontiformes; family Nothobranchiidae; genus Aphyosemion; species Aphyosemion australe. Next base: position 21,408 of record SSNS01000604.1, read on the forward strand.
CTATACATCTACTTTACTCTTTTTAACTCCTTAGTCATCCGAGAGCCTCGGCTTCTCTGTCATCAGTTCACTTTTGTAATTGTCCCAGCTTGTGTGGCTCCTCCCCATGAAAACACCTACATTACATTATTTTGCTATCATTCACTTTCTTTCCATCACAGCCTTACTGACACTTTTAAAATGAGATGCACAAACCTGAATCATCACCGTTTTCATTCCTTTGTGGTTCTTTTAGTCCCAAAATAAAACTTCCAAACACCACCCTGTGTTTTAGCTGCAGCATGATTGCCTGCTGCTTAGCGATTCTTCTTCAAGGGAGACCCCAGCAGGCTGTATGCAGACCAGGCAAGTGCGCCCTCTCTGGTGGACTTTGGTACTGCATGTGACTTCTTTTACCCGTGAAATTTAGGTTTGGGGCTTTTCAGAAAACATCCGGGGCTTGAGCCCAAGTAGCCGGGCCTAACCCCGCCCCTGCTCCAGGCTACGGCGTCATTAGACAGCGGTACAGTGTTGAGCTGGTTGGCAGCTGTCTCTCCACACATGATGTGTACCATCTTTTGCTAGAGGTAGACATGTTTGGCCAATGAATGAGACCCCCCCAGGGACGCGGTCAAACGCCTTCTCCAAATCCACAAAACCTGTAGATCGGTTGGGTGAACTTCCACGCACCCTCCAGGACCCCCAAACGAAAACCACATGGCTCCTCCTGAATCCAAGTTTTGACAATCCGACAGACCCTCCTCTCTAGAACTCCTGAATAGCCCAACCCAAAGGCCCCAGACTCCGCTTCCTCACTGGAAGGCGTGTTGGTGGAATTGAGGAGGTTGTTGAAGTACTCCATCCACCGATCCACAACTTCTCGAGTCGAGGTCAGCAGCACACAAAAACAATGAACATAAAAGATTTGCGTAAAAGCAGATTTAAATAAAAGGACAAACCCATAAGAATTTAAAGTCTAAATTATAAAATCATCCTAATAGTAAAGCAACAAAATATCATAAAACAAAACTAAGATAAATAAAATCACCAGCTCCGGTGGCCTAGTGGTATGAGTGTCCGCCCCAGGACTGGGAGATCGGGGTTCGATTCCCGGTCGGGTCATACCAAAGACAAATGGGACCCAATGCCTCCTCGCTTGACACTCAGCACTAAGGGGTTGGATTGGGGGTTAAACCACCAAATAGTTCCTGAGCGCGGCCACAGCTGCAGCTCACCGCTCCCCACCATGGGGATGGGTCAGATGCGGAGATGTAATTTCACCAGTGTGAGATGATGACTTGGGACTTTAACTTTATCACAAAATGTCATTACATACATACAGATGAAGAAAACAAAAGATTTCCGTAAAAGTAGATTTAAAGAAAAGGGCAAAGCAATTAAAAAGGCTCATAAATCAAAACCACAAAAAATATTGTATCTGTGTTAAACTAGGCTAGCATTCTCGTAAAGCATCAAGGATTAAGTGTTGTCAAAATCTCATTTATTCTGAACTGTATACATTCTCATGTCAGGTTACTTTTGTGAGAAAAAACATGTAAAATACATTTAATGAATAAAATCACAAACGTGAAATTTCACATGCTTCTCGCCTGTGGTGAGTTTTCATGTGTCTAGTCATCTGTATTCTTTGAGAGAAAGTTTTACCACAATTTTTACATGGATATGGTTTCTCACCTGTGTGAGTTCTCATGTGATCATTCAAGATATCACTCCTAGAGAAACATTTACCACAAGATCCACATGTAAATGGTTTCTCACCTGTGTGAGTTCTCATGTGTTTATTCAAGACACCACGGCTACTAAAACATTTATCACAAACTCCACATGTAAATGATTTCTCACCTGTGTGAATTGTCATGTGTTTAGTCAAGACATGATGTTTAGTAAAACATTCGTCACAAAATCTACATGTAAATGGTTTCTCACCTATGTGAGTTCTCATGTGTCTAGTCAAGTAACTACGGTTAGCAAAACATTTATCACAAGATCCACATATGAATGGTTTCTCACCTGTGTGAGTTCTCATGTGTTTAGTCAAGTCACCACGGTAAGTAAAACATTTATCACAAGATCCACATGTGAATGGTTTCTCACCAGTGTGAGTCCTAATGTGTTTAGTCAAGTCACCACTGTTAGTAAAACATTTACCACAAGTTTGGCATGGATATGGTTTCTCACCTGTGTGAGTTCTGATGTGTACAGTCAAGTCACCACGGTTACTGTAACATTTACCACAAGTTTGACATCTAAATGGTTTCTCACCTGTGTGAGTTCTCATGTGAAGAGTTAAAAAACACTTGTAACTGAAAAACTTCCCACAGAGTTTACATGAAAATGGTCTCTCATTTCTGTGAGCCTTCTTGTGCCTCTTTAGTTTCTGACTGTCTACACCGTGTCTGTGACCTTTGATTTGTTGACGTCTTTTATTTTGTGTCAGTTCTTCATTGCTGTTTGGTTTTGAGTCATCATTCCTGCATCCATCCTGATCTTGGTTCTCAGTTTTAGTAGAACTCTGACACAAGGGTTGGTTCCTGTTTGGTTCTAGTTTACTTTCATCTGTTTCTTCAGAAGGAGAAGTCACCATGAAGGAAACATTTTCCTGCTTCAGAATGATCGGCCCTTCATGCTGACCAATACAGAGTTCCTGCTGTTCCTCTTTGATCAGCGGAGGTTCTGGTTCCTTCTGGTCCAAACTGGACATGGTCTCCTGGTAGGAGAGCTGCTGGTCAGCCAGAATCTCCTCCTTTTCCCAGACATATTGCTGTGGAAATTCTAGAAAAGCTAAAAGACAAAAGAAAACATTGATTAATGGAACAATTAGAGAAATCGATAGACAAAATGTTTTAACTGTGATCAGTTGCATGAGTTTCATAGTTAACTCACAATTAATCAGGAATAATAAATGCACCGTAGCATAATTTTTTCCTGTGTGTTTAAGTTTTTAAACAGTTAGTAGTGAGCAACCAACAGACTTTCAAAACAATAAAATTATGTGTTAATTCGTGATATATTTGTTGGTGTTAATGACTACTACAATGATAAAATTAACTCTGACAGTCCTAGTAACAATAAAAAAAAACACATCAGCTGAAGCATTAAACGTTTGGGAAAATAATGAACCCTCAGATTACTTTTTACTTGCAGAGAGGAACACAAAGTTTACTTTAAGAAGGAGAAACAATCTTTTATATAGCGTCTCAAGATAAAAATTAGGTGCTTCACAAGAACAAAAAATTTAAATTTTTAAAAAAAGTAAAGACATTAAAAAATGATTAAAAAAAATCATACAAAATAGGAAAAGTACAAATTGTGATTAAAAATGTGAGACAAGGGGAAAAAAGGATAATAAAAATGTAATCAGTGGATCACAGGAAAAGCAGAAACTGGTAGAACAGAATCAAGAGAAGGAAGTGATGGAGAATCAACCGAAGGTCATGCAAAAGCCAGCCTGAACAGATGAGTTTTTAGCTGCTTTTAAAAGGTAATGCAACTCATCAGGGGCTGGTTGTCTAACAACGTCTTGATTCTTAATGCAGAGAAGACAGACTTGATGGTCATTGGTCTGCAAAAACGTCAACTGTCCCACGATTTTACCCGGAAACTCGACAACCCTATCATAAGTTTTAGAGATAAAGAACTTAGGTGTGTGTCATGTTTGGACTTTGCTTTATTACTGTACTCAATCCATTCCATAACTTTACTCCACAGACTGAAACACACCAACGTTTCATCTTTGGTACGTTCATCCTGTGTATTTTACTGTAATCCTTTAACTTTTCATTCTTTATAAAACACAGATAGGAGATCTTTTTTACCTTATTGTGCTGACGTTTCCATCACAGTGATATCTATGTCCTATTAATGTCTTTTAGGCCACCGGAGCTGGTAGAGTGTCCGCCCCGGGACTGGGAGATCAGGGTTCAATTCCTGGTCGGGTCTTACCAAAGACACTCAGCACTAAGGGGTTGGATTGGTGGGTTAAACCACCAAATAGTTCCAGAGCGCGACCACAGCTGCAGCTCACCGCTCCCCACCACGGGGATGGGTCAAATGCGGAGATGTAATTTCACCAGTGTGTGATGATGACTTGGGACTTTAAAATAAGTTGTATTGGAAAAATAAATTAAAAATGTGCTTTTCTGATCCTTTTTTGTAAAGGGCATATTTTCTCGCGAGATCACACGCGATAATTCTGCTGTGTCGGACTGAGGGGCGCGTTGATTGGTGGAAGGAAGCAGGAAGCAGCTTCAGCGTCTCGCTCCAAAATAACAAAAGTTATAACCGAACCCGACCCACGGGATCCAACAGTACGAGCCCAAGTCTCGCCTCGTGCGTAATGGCGTCCTCGCTTGTTGTTGAGTTTTTTTTTCAGCGAAGCGCCGTGAACCGGAAAATGATGGGACGCGGCATTGGAGATCTGTACACAGTCTGGATGGGACAAAGCAAACTAAACAGCCTGGCATCTGCTCATCATGCTGTTGTGAAGATCGAATACACAAACCCAGTGGACTTTATTCCCCGTAACACGGATCAGCAACGGTAAGACATCATTTATGCGTTTGAAATGAGCTTTGTTGTGCTTGTTTGTTCGCTGCATCATATTTGGTTATATTTGGCCTTTGTGTCGACATATAGGCCAGAGCTCAAGTTCTGGTTTTGGAGTGCGCGTGCTCGTGGGGTGCATGTGAGCTGGTTGAAGAAGGCAAGAGTAAACAAACGCGTCAATGTTAAATATCGGCTTCTCAGCCAGTGAAAGACCTTTAGGAAGCCATTATAGACATTTTTTTAAGTGGAAAAGTGAAGATTTCTGGCGATAGGATGACTAGTCGAAACACACAAAATTATTTATCCTTTAAATTGAAGTACAACATATTCAGGGCATAAGGTAGGGCTGCATGATTATGGCAAACATGAAATTCACCATTATTTTGACTGAAATTGAGATCTCGATTATTTACAACGATCTTTAATTAATGTTGATTTTATTTATTTTGGTGATAAAATTTGCACAGGGCACAATCAGAGGAAAAGAAAAATAAATGAAAAAAGGACAGAAACAACATAATCACACACACACACACACACACACTGTTACAGCCATTTTGTGTTCTGTATTTTAACCTTCTCCTTTGGTTTTCTCCCTTCCTGAGTGAGTGTGAGAGGAGAGCACATGCAGCAGCTGGCTCCACTCCCACTAACTGCCTCCACTGAGTGTACCAGCTGTCCCAGTCAGCCCTGACTCTGCTTCAAACGCCCAGCCACTCTACAGATTCAGGGGGTAGCAGGACAGAGAGAGCTCTGTTCTGTTGGCTCCTCGGTGGTGTTTATTTTCTGTATTTTGTGTGTTGGTCTCTTGTTAAAGCACAAACTGGCTCAAGAACACGATTTAAACATAAGTCAATGTCAACTTTACTTATAAGGCACATTTCCAGCAGCGTAAGCTGCCCCAAAGTGCTGGACAACATATAAAAGCAAGATTAAAAACAGAAAATATAAAAATAGATGATAAAAACAAAAAAGAAAAAATACATTAAATTAAGTCAAAGTAACGTGAACACTATCAACTAAAAGCCAGATCAAAGAGATGGGTCTTCACAACTGATTTAAAATGAGCGACACTCGCAGCAGCCCTAATGTACGAGGGAAGGTTGTTCCAACGGGCCGGTCCCGCCACCGAAAAGGCCCCGTCGCCTCGAGTTTTTAGTCGAGTTCGTGGGACCACAAGCAGAGGCTGAGTGCTGGACCGCATAAATCTGGGCAGAGCATACAGGGTCAATAGCTCTGAAATATAGGACGGGGCCAATCCACGCAGAGCTTTGAAAACAAAAAGCAAGATTTTAAAGTTGATCCTAACTTGAACTGGTAACCAGTGTAACGAGGCAAGGACTGGTGTGATGTGGTCTCGCTTTTTGCTCCCCACCCGTAAACGAGCTGCTGCATTTTGTAGTAGTTGTAGACGACGCAGGCAAAGTTGATCTATGCCTAAATAGATTGAGTTGCAATAATCTATGCACGAAGAAATAAATAAGTGAATTACTCGAAAACATCTGTAGGCAGGTACGGTTGAACCTTGCTGAGTTGCTGCAAATGAAAGAAACCTGATTTCACTACAGCGTTTACCTGGGACCGGAACTTAAAATCACCATCTAAAAGTATGCCCAGGTTTTTGACACAAGGCTTTAAAAAATACAAACATCGACCAAAGGGTGTCTCTACAGACTCGAGGAGTGCCCGATTACCAAAAATATGAAACGGTTGCAACGTGTCCTTTAAAACAAATGGGCGTTGATTCAGATAACTGCCTCGAGCAGAAAGAGCGTTCATTTCGTGTAACAGTGGTGATGTCTTTTGTGAAAGTCTGCTGGGAACAGGCTAACACAATCACCCCAAGATTTGGTTTGCTTTGCTTTAAGACTCCGAGACCTTCGTTTACCCGCCGGTTTAGTTTGTGTTAGGTGATTTATTTATCCTGTGTTGTAAATAAAACATCCCATCATGCTTTTAACATCGGGACATGCCTCCTTTATTGTTATTCCTGGCCACCTAGACGGCGTGGGACGTAACTAACAAGCAAACAAACAAACAAACAAGCAAACACACACACACACACACACGCACGCACGCACACACACACCTGGTGACCCTGGAGCAGCAGCAGCTCTGATCTCAGCCTCAGGAACCAGTGAACAAAGGAGTTGGAGTGTGTCTGGTTCTGGTTCATCGTGGTCTCTTTCCTCATCAGCAGGAGTCACAAGGGAGGTAACCGACTCCTGCTTCAGTACAAGCTGCTCTTCATCCTGACTGATGCAGAGCTCCTCTTGTTCTAGAATCTGCAAAGGTTCTGGCTCATCCTGCTCCACTTTCATCTGTGGAGGTTCTGGTCCCTCCTGTAAAGGTTCTGGTTGTTCCTGGTCCAAACTGGAGGTCCTCTCCTGGTTCCAGAGCTGCTGGTCAGTCAGAACCTCCTCATCTTTCCTGACATAATGCAGTGGGAGTTCTGGACAGACAAACAGACCAAACTAAAAGCTGATTCATGTGACAATAAGAAAGTACACTTCACTTTAATCACCTGATGCATCTGAAGATGTTTTATTAAAGAATGAACTTCTAAAGAGCAAACTGCAAGTTAGAGCCTCCCATGAACCAATGTTTAGAGAACCATAATAGAAACTCCTTCTAAAAAAATGTACACATACATAAATTATTTAGGCTTTTAGAGTTATTTTTGTGAGAAAAATGTTTTTTTCTGCCAAACCAACAAGTGACGGGAGTCCTGCTAGCTTAATCCAGAGAAGAATATGGATTCTAATGCAGCTCTGACACAGAGGAAACTTTAAACGTGTATAATTATACTTATGGTGGACCACAACCATAAAGTTATGAGCCTGGTGCACGTCTCAGAGAGCAGAGACAGGCCAGAGGGAGAAACGATTGGCCAAAGCAGAGAGATTGAGCTGTGATGTGAGGAGAAGCAGCGGGGAGCAGCAGGTGTCTTGGTGAGTTAACGATGTTAGCTTAAACCCGTGTGCTAGCATAACAATATTGTACAGGTTACTAAACTGGAGCGATGCAGAGCGCTGGGAGCTTCTCTCCGTTAGAGCTGCAGCTCAGATCATCTGACAGCTCACAGGGACTGTGGAGGACAGACACCTGAAAAAACTTAAGGAGCGCGGCTTTGATCGCAATAAAAAGCAAGTTATGTCCAAGATACACCAGGGTATATACAGTAATCCTTAAGTTAAATTTACTACTTTTTAATACCTTTTTTACAACCTTCAGATTTTTTTTTAAAACCATCACGACACTGAATTGCAAGTGTTAATCAGTTACCTTTCTATTATTTACATAGACGATTGAGCGCGCCGTGTTCTGAAATGATGCCAAACGACCACTGAATATGACGTCATCATTTTCAGACGGAGACAAGATCTTTGATTATGTGCCCTAGTGGTGCGACGGATCAAAAAACTCACGGTTCGGATCGTATCATGGATTTGAGTCACGGATTGGATCATTTTTCGGATCAGCACAAAGAAAAGAAAAAAGACAAATAACTTTGCTCTCTTATTAATTTTGTAGAACACTTAGTGCAACATTTTTCTGCTTAATGCTCATTAAATACAAACAACATGTAGCATGAACATTTCAGATATTGCTCTTATGGATATCTGGAATGTTCATTTCTACCAGGAACAATAGAATTATAGATATCTGGAGTACATATCCAGTCTGCCTAATATATGTTAAAAAGGTCATCTTAGGTCTTTAGGGATTGTGAGATATCTCAACCTTAATTCCTACTAGTGCCGTTGTTATTATGGATATCCTTCATTATAATTTCTACTAGTAACAGCATAGCTGTTGATGTCTTCATTTGCAATGTTGACTAATAAGAACACAATTAGCACGAGGATCAATGAAAGTATTGCTAAATAGGAATTACAGAGAGGTCCGATTGCTGATTAAATGTGAAAACGGCTTGCCATAGTCAAGCTCACTCCCTGCGTGTCCTGCTTTCACTCATTTCCTCAACTTTCTGAAGCGCTGTTTGTTTTTCTTTACTCCTCGTTTACAGATTTGTCCCCATCAATACTTCAGGTCCCATCACGTTAATGTAATAATTGTCCCAGGCATTTAGCGCGTGCCACCTCACTTCCTCCTTTCATAGCGATCGGACGTTTGTGTGTGCGGCGCTGCGCCGTCAGGCTGCAGGCACGCGCACGCGTGTGTTCGTTTTTGCCGTTTGTATCATTTTGTATTTTACAGGGAAGCCAAAATGCTCCCATACATGCGGCTTAAACGATGCTGGTGGTGTTTTTTAAGCTCCTCTCCTCCTCCACTAGCCATGACCACCGCTGTGCTTTTCTCGTTTGGACAGAACAGGTGGCGCCTCGGTCCTCCACGTGACCGATCCGTGGACCCTCGTGCGTGCAGTGGCACCCCTAAAGCCCATATTTAAACCAACTAACGCGAACTTAAGCATATAGAATTTAAATCAGAATAGGACACCTGATAGTCTGAAAAAATAATACCTCTGAGACCAAATTCAACACTTTTAATGGCCAATTTTTATTTATCACTTTTTAATACTTTTTAAAACCCCGCGCACACTCTGTACACAGAAGTCCGTGAAAGCTCAGAGACCGCCCCCATACCCCTTTATGCCGCCATCATGGAATCTTTTATAAAAAGGACATGATTGTGCCAGTCAGATTACCGCCACGGTCTGAGCTCTTATAAACGACCTTATGCTCCCAGATGCCGCCTCTGCGTTGCGGCAAATTGCTGCCATTGTTTTGTAAAAAGGGCTTTTCATGTACCAGACAATTAAAATAGTATCGGTCAGTTAATGTAACATTAATACTTGACAATAATAAACTAATGAGCGTTTGTCAGCTGCCTCTTACTCGTTAATATCCATTCATGTAATATAGAGAGGGAGGGAGAGAGAAGAGACATCTGTCATCCGGTTCTGGAGCTCATGCAGGCTTCTGTGAGCTGGATCTGACCCAGAAACCAGCTCGACTGGCCCGCTGAGCCGCACATTTCTTCTGGTGGTCAGGGCAGCGGTTCTGACGTGATCGGAGTTCCTGAAGCCGCATTAAATTTTTTAAAACCCCGCCACGGTTCTCTGGAGGCCAGCGCGGCTCTCCATGAGTTGGTACCAATGCTGATCTGGCCAGAAGCTATTTTTAAAAGCCTCTCATCCGAGGAACTCCATCACATCGCTGGGACTGTAATCCTCCGGTCTGAAGTGCACACCACAACGACGGGGCATTTTTCGTAGCTGATGCAGAAGGTAAGTCTCATATTTTCAGCTGCACAAACAGCCCTCAGGCACATAGACGGGGGCGTTGTTTCTCGTATTTGGAAACCCGTGGACTCGACAGGCTGGAGTTTGTACAGCCTCCACAGACAATAGTTTATCAAAATGTACGTAATTCAAAACTAGTGAACACACACACTGACTCAATAACACGAGCTCTCTACCCTAAAACTACCTACTCTCCACACTGAGCTGAGGCAGCGCCTAGCTTAGAACTCCCTTAAATAATGTCAGAGGTTAAGATTTAGAAAAAAAGAGCGGTTTTAGAAGCTTTGCTGAAAAAGGACACTTTTTACTTGAAAACTGTGCTGTGATGTATTTTAAAACAAAACACCCACAATAAATGTTTCAAATAGTATTTTTGGACAGCGTTTTATATGAATTAGAAAAAAATTTTTACCTGCAATTTGCTCTTTAAACTGACAAATAACCACATACAGTTCTACAATCAGAGATGAGGACAGCAGGGGTGTGTGTCTGACTGACCCACAGCAGGGGTGTGTTTCTGACTGACCCACAGCAGGAGTGTGTGTCTGACTGACCCACAGCAGGGGTGTGTTTCTGACTGACCCACAGCAGGAGTGTGTGTCTGACTGACCCACAGCAGGGGTGTGTGTCTGACTGACCCACAGCAGGGGTGTGTTTCTGACGGACCCACAGCAGGGGTGTGTGTCTGACTGACCCACAGCAGAACTGGACACAGGTTCTATCAGATTTATTCATTTAAATTCTTATCAAATTCGGAGATGGACACAGGTACTACAGGTGAGTCTTATAGAGAAATAAACATCCAGACGTTCCTCAGATGCATCAGAGTCTCTGATGAAAACAAGACTGAGGATATTATCATGGAATCGGTCTCCACTTTGAAACTGCTGACAGCTTAACTTGGTAAAGTCCACAATCAGATCAGGCTAACA
>SSNS01000604.1:32204-62847 GCA_006937985.1 Aphyosemion australe
CAGGGGTCGGGAACATGCGGCTCTGGAGCCGCATGCGGCTCTTTTAGCGACCCCTAGTGGCTCCCTGGAGCTTCTTCACAAATGTCCCCACAAGAGTATGAAAATGGATGGGGGATATATTTTTTGTTTTAATATGGTTTCTGTAGGAGGACAAACATTCTTAACGTTTTCCAATGCTGTAAAAATGCACATAATAAATATTAAATTTTAACATTTCTGTCAACGAAAATTTGCGTCATAGCCTGCGACACACGTTTCAGTGCGGCGCTCATATGGCGGCGCAGTGCCAGGCAGATGGATGTAAACAAACCAGCGGGTGTGTCAGGGCCGTGGATCCCAAAGGGAAAAAGAGAAAGATAGCTGATGAGAACAGAGGATTCAAGGAAGAATGGACCCAATTATTTGCTTTCATTGTCGACGCGGAAGGATTACCTGGAAAAACTTCAACTTTTCACCGCTGTCGCTCGGACAAGGACCAATCAGCGGAGGTTTCACTGACTGACCAATGAGGGGACAGGATGCTTCTCAGTACATCTCCGGGTAAACATGGAGGAAAAGTTAATATTTGCCGTGTCTGATGTCCCAGAGCTTTACAAGACTTCACTTAACTCCAGCAAAACCTTGTGAGACTTCACATCTACCGCTGTTTCAACTCTGAGCTGCTTTAATAACCCAGAATTCCCTCCAATCTGACGACCAATCAAAACAACGGAAGACTCACTATTCACCCTGGAACAGAGGCGTCGCTGGCTTTTGTCGCCTCCCGTGTGTCAGGTTATAAAAGTAGATTTAAGAAGTGGATTACATCTCCCAACTCCACTACTGCTGCAGGTTTTGTTGCAACCTGAGAGATAAAAGCAGGGAAAACTGTTCACGGATGGTGATTACATGAAGGATTCATTCATCAAAATATCAGAGCACCTATTTCAGACTTCAGAAACAAAACCGAGTTAATCCAGAAAATTAAAGACGTTCCTCTCTCCACAAAGACAAGGACCATTAAAACGACAGGAGACGTCACCAATCAGCAAATCAGAGACATTAATTCAGCTCCAGCGTCCTCAACTACCTGTGATGAGTCGTGTGATGTGATCGATATCAAGCAGCGCTGTTATGCAGGTATGTGAGCTGTGATGGGCTCAAGAAGAAATGATCAAATTAATCCCACTGATTAATATTGTAATGGAAGTTAAACGTAAAGCACCAAATATCTACAGCAGAGTCACGTGGTGTCGTTCTCTCCAGGATGCTGCAGGAAATAAACATTTAATCATGAATGCTCATTAAGTATTTGTAGTCATGTTGATAATAGGCTAATATAGCTAATATACACTTACAACCTGTGTTGCCTTCATATAAGGATTATAGAAGGCTTTTCATTTTTTGCGGCTCCAGACAGATTTTTTTTTGTTTTTTTGGTCCCACATGGCTCTTTGAACATTTTGGGTTGCCGACCCCTGGCCTAACAGAAGCTATTCTAAACAGTCTCTGGTTGTAGAACATCAGCTGGAAACGTTCACTAAGTCTTTAAACTTTGTCTCTTCTAAACTGATTTAGTGGAGATCCTGAAAATGAAAACGTGTCTGAAAACTTGCTAAAATCCCTGAAATGTTACTGATTTATTTCTCTAAAGAGGAACAAAGTTTAGCGACTGATTTCAGCTCAGTTGTGTCAAAAAGCTTCAGAACAGCAAACGGATCCAAGCAGACCGTCCTGAGATTGTGTCCTCAGTAGAACCACATGAGTCCCGCTGCTGTTTCATACCTATTCTGTGTAAGTTGATCTGTGGTTTCCAGCTGAGCTCCAGCAGTCTGCGCTGACGATCGATCTCTTCCTCGTAGCGGACGATGGTTTTTTCATACTCGGAGAATATTTCTGCAGCAGCGGCAGCTAGCCGCTCTGTGATAAACTCTCTCAGCCGCTCTCTGACCAACTCTCTCTGAGACTGAGCTGAAGACATTGTTGCTGCAGAGCCTCAGAGGTTCACGTCACACACCACGACAACAAGCTAACGCTGCTAGCAAACAACAAGCTAGCTCTGCTAACAGCTTCCGGTCATGTGGCGGTGGTGCGAGCAGGGTGCGAGTCATGAACGAATCGTTCAATACTCGAGAATCACTTTACTGACTCGTGAATCACGATTCAATTCAGTTTATTTATATAGCGCCAAATCACGACAAGAGTCGTCTCAAGGTAGCCTAGCCTAGTGAACTAGACCAAATTCTTGCTTATATTCACATATATAGGACGGCTTGCCAGGCTAGTCTCAAGGCACTTCACAAAGTAAACATTCGCATTCCCAACTGACTCATCCCTGTTAATATTAGCAAATTAACTTCATCAGTATATCTAGCTTTAAAAAAATAGAAAAAAACAACATCCAGTTTGTTAAAGTCCCACTCCGGTCATCTTTTTAGCTGTTTTAAATAGTTCTCAGTGGTTTATAAACTACTGACTATGCCCCATTTTAGTAGGCTGGCAAGCCATCCTATACAGTATATGTGAATATATATAAACTCTGCAAAGCAAGAATTTGGTCTAGTTCACTAGGCTACCATTTTAGCCCAAATCATAAAGCCTGTACTTAGTGTGGCAAAGTGGAGAAACGAGGGCCCGGGCGGGATTCAATCCCCAGACTCCAGGGTGAGAGTCATGCTCAATAACCATTCATATCCTTTTGGCTGACTGGTTAGCGTGCGTGACTCTCACCCAGGAGTCTGGGGATCGAATCCTGCCCGGGCCATCGCCCCGCCTCTCCACCTTGCCACACTAGTTTCTACATATTGGCAGTAGCTCATTAAAATTCCCCTCTGGGTTGTGGGCTGATCCGTTGGCGCAGAGACTATTTTTTACCCAGAATGAAGGAACACATTTCCTGATGATGAACTCAGTGGTCCTGATTGCTGCTTCATCCACCTGTCTGACCCCATCTACAGCACAGCACGCTGCTTTGTCCTCTCTGATCCTGTGAATATTTTTGTTGAACTAAAAATGGAGGTAGACCATTCCAGGCCACCACAGCCCTATAAAATACAACTTTATGAATGTAAAGTGTTCAATTTTCAGGGAAATGAAACGTGTCTGATGAGCTGCAGCATCCTGATCCAGTCAGAGAGCCGAGGTCAGCATCTCAGCTGCTTCTGGACGTCCCACCACCAGATGAAACACAACAGCTGATGGAGCCTTGTGTAGTGTTGTGGGATTTTATTAGACAATGAGAAAACAGTCCTGGGTCATCAGCAAACTTTAACTTTTATTACAATCAGAAGAAACAAATAATGAAGCATAAAGATCATGGCTAGGATCTAGAACAACACTTAGTAGCAAAGTCAGCGTTCATCTAAGTGAAACGATGACGTCTCATCAAACTAAAGTCAGCAATAGAAAACTAAAATTCCAGATCGGAGACATGATGGAATTTCTCAAGACCAGTTTTAGAAGGGATTCATTGTGATTTTTATTACAGATTTTTTCCTTCTGTTAGGTTGACAGCCGCCTTCACTGCTTTCGTCAATCCTTTTACAGTTTCTAAATGCAAACCTTCAAACACAAAACGGTTAATAACAGGACACTGTCTCACTTTGTGAGACATGTTGACAGCAATAGAAATGCAGGGCTGTCCCTTACGAAGCTGGACATCTGGTCACCCTAGCTGAGGCCGATCCTGGAACCACTGGAACAGCTGAAGAGATCTGTAGTTATATTTATGCAACTCATAAAGGACAAAGCACTGTCCCACAATCCATGCTCTTCCGCTTATCTGGAGTCGGGTCGCGGGGGCAGCAGCCTAAGCAGAGAGGCCCAGACCTCCCTCTCCCCAGCCACTTGGGCCAGCTCCTCCAGGGGAATTCCAAGGCGTTCCCTGGTCACCTGAGAAACATAATCCCTCCAGCATGTCCTGGGTCTTCTTTTAGGTCTCCTCCCAGTTGGACGTGCCCGGAAAACCTCACCAGGGAGGCGTCCAGGAGGCATCCTAACCAGATGCCCGAGCCACCTCAACTGGCTCCTCTCAATGTGGAGGAGCAGCGGGTCTACTCCGAGCCCCTCCCGGATGACCGAGCTTCTCACCCTATCTCTAAGGAAGACCCCAGCCACCCTGCAGAGAAAACTCATTTTGGAAGCTTGTATCCGTGATCTCATTCTTTTGAGTCACTACCCAAAGCTCGTGGCCAATAGGTGAGGGTAGGAACGTAGATCAACAAAGCACTGGTAAAAGACAAATAACTACACAACACAATCTATTTGGTACTTTTGCAATAAAATGGCCTGTATTTGATATAGCGCCTACCAGAGTCCTAGAACCCCCAAAGGCGCTTTACAGCACAATCAGTCATTCACCCATTCACACACACACATTCACACCCTGGTGGTGATGAGCTACATTGTAGCTACAGCTGCCCTGGGGCGCACCGATGGAGGCGAGGCTGCTGTACAATGGTGCCACCGGTCCCTCCGACCACCACCAGCAGGAAAAGTGGGTGAAGTCTTGCTCAAGGACACAGTGACTGAGTGACACTCAAACCTGCAACTCTCTGGTTACGGGGTGGGCACTCAACTCCTCAGCCACCATTGCCCCATTTCTGCCTGTAAGCATAGCATGAGTCAGTATAGGGCCACATATTCATCAGTCCTCCTGTGTTTTATTGATGCCTCTAAAGCTTTTGATCAAATCAGTCACAGAAAACTCTTTGATCAATAAAAACAAGGAGTTCCTGAGTATTTAGTGTGGGTGTCTTGCCCAAGGACACAACAACAGCGAACAGGCTAAGCGGGGCGCAAACCTGCAACCTTCCGATTGCGGGACAGGCACTTAACTCCTCCTCTGCCACCATCGCCCCAAAATTAAAATTAGATCTTTGTGTCCTGTGTGGACTCTCGTGTCTTTCGGCTAAATCTTTGTCCGCAGAGCTCACAGGCAGAAGGTTTCTTTCCTGTGTGGACACTAAGGCTGAACAATTTCAGGACAAGATTGAAATGTAATTTTTCTGGCAGAAATTGCATTTTCAATTCAATTTGCAACATCAGCGAAAGCTCTGACAAAGGCTACAGTGAGAGCCAAAACATGTCACCTAAAAGGTAAAAACAAGCTCTATTTACTCTGTGTATGGGCTCTATGCATGGAGCATCGTGTCCGCCAAAACACGCGTTTAGGTGGACACAACGCGCATTTAGAATGCGTGATTTTAGAACACATGGTGTTTCTGCCCCCTTTGGCGTCAAAACGCATGTTCAAGATGTGCGTTTTGGCGGACATAAAACACGTTTAGAACACGCGCTTTTTTCACCCCTTTGGCTTGCCATAGTAGTATAACGTAGATCTGCGGTTTAGAGACTTGAGCAATGGCAGATCCACCAAAGAAAGCTAGAAATTCCTTATCAGAGGAATCTAGGAAAAGAAAAGAACGTGATAGAGCAAGAGCAAAGACCAGAGTTATTATTGGGCCGTCTTTTCCTCGCTGGAGAGCTCTTTAAAGCCTAATTTATACGTCTCCGTCAGCTCCCCGAGGCAGAGACACGCACGCATTGACGGAACCGTTTTGCTCTCGAACTTCTCCATCACCTGGAGAGTGCTGCAAGGCAGTTCCCCGCCAGGACAAGAGGACGTAGTGCTTTTCTGGGGTATCCTGTTGTAGCGACATCAATCCATGGTTTTTCTCCTAAATGAACTTCAGTAACACTTTAACTTACAGGTCGTCAAGGCTGCAGACACTCTGGTATCTGTCCAGAGACACGTACTTTAGTTTGGTCTACGATTTTCCTGCAACTATCACAGAGACGTCACACATCAAGGTCTCGGACGCAAGACTTTCCTATCTTTCTCGAATAAAGTTCATCTTTCCTGACTCGTGAAAGACTTTTACAAATACAACCTGAATGCATAATCATATTGTTTGAATCATCATTATGTGAAATGTGAATCATCATATAATATAATGAATGATGGTTAAAATGAATGTTGTTCCTGTTTTCATATCTTTAATTACACATTTAGGATTCATTCAAGTAATGCTAATCATCATCAGATAAACATTTACTAATAATAGTATTATGTTTGAATATTTAATTCACACTCACATTAAGCTAATAAGATTCATCACCACAGTAAGCTGATTCATCTTTAAGTGTTGATGAAACTGGTGTCTGAGGTAACTTGGTAACGCCTACTCTAGATGTGTCCAAATTTGATTTGCTCAAATTCATAAACAATTAGAATAATAAAACCTCCGGCTCGGCCAGAACACTTCAGTTCCTAAAGGAGTTCCTGCAGAGTTCCTGAAACAAACCAAGCTCCTGACTAGGTCACCTCCTCTCAAAGGGGTGAGCCTAAGACAACAAGCTATGCCTCCTTGGTTTGGCTGGCCGGGGAAAAGCAACGCTTAATAATTAATAATATAAGGAACCATCCTCTCTTTTTGATCGAGATCAACTATTTTTGTGAACTGCCTCTAAGCTAAACCAAATCCACCAGACGACGCAGTCACCTGGAAGTCACCCAGATCATTGGTTCATATCAGGGCCTGCTACAGCTCTTCATACCTCAGAGGCCTCCTCACTGACACTCGTCAGCCACGACCTCTCTGACCCTTGAGTCACCGGGAGCTTCCACACACAAGGTGAAGTAGTCCTGCACGCTGGTGTCAAATGGTCTTTATTAATTTGATAACTTATTAAAACATCCAGATTTGATTTAACCCAGACATCATAGGATCTAAGACACTTAATGCTGATTAGGCAACCTCATCTAGCTTGCACTACATCACCTCATTAATGGTCTCAGTGTCTTGTTTACAACCATCATTCATAGTAATTGTTCTGTGTCATCATTGATTGAGAAATATAGTATTAAATTTATTTTTATAACTATTTTCTTGACTCTGTCTGAATTATTCTGAAGTGTGTGGATTACCTACAGGTAAAAGAACCTAGATTAATGTTAAATTAACATTCAAAGATCATTAAGATTAATAATTCATATTTATATGAATTATTACATCTTCCATCTTTAAATATGTGGCACTAGCCCACACTACACTGTCATGTATCTGGTCCAAAATAGTGCATTTACAGTTTATATTTGCAGTTTATATTGTGCTTTTTTGCATTTAAGAGACTTTTTAACACAAACAAACTTGTCCCTCATTCTCCTCCACCTCTTCATGCGGTCGGCACCTCTAAACCCACGTTTCCCACCATTTCCGTCCACGAATAAAACGCTTGCTGTGCATCTTTATACTCCTCCAGTCACGGGTGAATAAACGTTCATATTTTCGGAGTTTTACCACGAGTTATTCTTCAAGCTGCTTTCTGTCTGCTGCTAGATATCTTCGGCTCTCTTTTTATGTTTTGAGGCGGCAATGATGGAGCTGGTGATGTATTTAAAGAAGCGGCGTTCTGGCCAATCACAAGCTTGTGCTCTCCGTCTCGTTGGACGGATGTTTAGAAAAGAGAGCTCGACTCCGTCCGTCCTTGAAGGCCTGCTGCAGAGCTCTTGCAACGACGGATCATGGAGGTGCGTCTGTCCGTACTGACAAAAACGGAGAAGTATAAATTAGGCTTTAGAAAGAACGACATGTACTACGGACTCTGACCTAGCCGTGCTGCTAATGGCTAGGTAAGTAATAAATGATTTCACCAGGGTTACTGTGTTTGGTCGGGCATAAATTTGTTATACAGTCCTGATAAAACTATTTATTCAATGTGTGGAGGTGCAAAAGTTTGTTTTCGTTGTTTTGCCTGACATTAGGAATGTAAACATGCCTCTTATGCCCAAAAGAGATTTGATTTTACGACAGTGACATTATGCAGCAAGCCTTGAGAGGGCGACAGAGACCATATATCCGCAAAGTTCAGGAATGTGGCTTTAAGTACCTCTATCTATTCTTGACTTAATGAAAACCTTCTAAATAGTCCAAAGCTGATGCCAAAGCCGTTTCAGACGAGCTATCACCATCTTGTTCCACTCTGTCGCATAACTCCGCCCACCAAACCGACAGAGCGCTGTGATTGGCTACCCAATCCAGGGCTGCGGAGGTTCCAATGGAGCGTGCCAAGACTGACATGCAGAGCAAAATCCTTTTGCTTCAGCAACTGACGGTCTAGATTCCTAGGCTAGAGAAGTTGCGGTTTCAAGTCCACTCAATGTTATAACGTTATGTCCTGTTCCGTTGTGGCAGGAAGCCATTGAATAAATCTCTCTGTCTCACACTCATGAACGGAGCTGAGGGAGGGACAGAAAATTTGTGACAGAAGACCATAGCCATTATTATCAGCTGTACCAGCGCTTTGAAAAGAAAAACAAAACAAAAAGCAAGGAAAAAACAACAACCGAATGTGCAGCTTTGTCAAGAATTGAGATCGGCTCCTACAACCCCACACCCTCGCCCCCACCCGCTACTATTGCTGTAACACTGTTAAAGTTAAAGTACCAAGTATTCATCACACAATGGTGAAATTACATCTCCGCATTTGACCCATCCCCATGGTGGGGAGTGGGGAAAAACCTTAATGTCTAAAATAGTTGACACAAATAGTTGACACAACAGACCCTGGGTCAGTCAGGAGCACAACAAAAAACGCAGTCTTAGCAATCACATGATCGTGTTGTTTGAAATCACAATTTGATCAGAAAACAATAGATCTTTCAGCCCTAGTGGACTCTCATGTGATTGTTTAAAGTTGTCTTTCGTTTAAATCTTTGTCCACAGAGCTCACAAGCAAAAGGCTTCTGTCCTGTGTGGACTCTCATGTGAGTGTTTAAATTTGTCTTTTGGCTAAATCTTTGTCCACAGAGCTCACAAGCAAAAGGCTTCTGTCCTGTATGGACACTCATGTGAGCATTTAAAGTTGTCTTTCTGCTAAATCTTTGTCCACAGAGCTCACAAGCAAAAGGCTTCTGTCCTGTGTGGACTCTCTTGTGACCGTTTAAAGTTGTCTTTCTGCTAAATCTTTGTCTACAGAGCTCACAAGCAAAAGGCTTCTGTCCTGTGTGGACTGTCATGTGACTGTTTAAATCTGTCTTTCGGCTAAATCTTTGTCTACAGAGCTCACAAGCAAAAGGCTTCTGTCCTGTGTGGACACTCATGTGACGGTTTAAAGTTGACTTATGGCTAAATCTTTGTCCACAGAGCTCACAAGCAAAAGGCTTCTGTCCTGTGTGGACTCTCATGTGTCTGTTTAAATGCGTCTTCTGGCTAAATCTTTTTCCACAGACCTCACAAACAAAGGGCTTATGTCCTGTGTGGATTCTCATGTGTCTGTTTAAATGTGATATTGTGCTAAATCCTTTTCCACAGTCGTCACAACTAAATGATTTTAGTTCTTTCTGGACTTTCCTGCATGAGTCTACATGTTGCTTCACTCTGACACTTTTCTTATTAACCAAACAGTCTGAATGACCCGTCACTCTCACATGTCTCTGGAGAGTCCACTTGTGGAGAAATTGTTCACCACACTCAGAGCAGCTAAAGGATTTGTTGACAGCCTTAGCATCTGACTCAGAAGACCTGCTCTCACTCCAGTCGTTGTCTCCGTCTCCAGTTTCAGACCCAGAGTCTGACAGATCAGAATCTAGATCCACATCATCATCCTCTTCATCATCTCCACTAATTTCAGTCTCTGAAGAACCAGATGTCTGTTCATGAGAGTTCAGATCTGGGTTCCTGCTGGTTTCTGCTCCTCCACCAGTTTCTGCTGTCATCTGGTCAGCTGAGCTGCTGGTTGGAACATCTCTGTCTTCTAATTGCTGCTGATGAAGCCGTGAGAACAGAGGTTTCTCTTCATCCTCACTCTTTATAGAAACCACAGTGACTGGAAACCTGGCAGCATCAGTCTCCTCCTTCAAATGGAGCTGCTCTCCCTCCAGACTGGTCCAGAGTTCCTCCTGTTCCTCCTTTATGTGGAGGAGTTCTGGGTCCTGCTGGTCCACACCAGGAGCTTCTTCTTTAACCAGCACCATCTGTTGAAGGTCTGTAGGAAACAAAAAAAACAATCATATGAATGATTCACTGCTTTAACTTTATACTCACACATATAACAGTTGTATAATTGCTTTAACGTAAGTAGAAGTAGAATGAGATACATTTGCAACTGGAAACTGATCTTTGAGCCTCTACAACTCATATGAAACAGTCCTGATAAACGGCCAAATGAAAGATGCATAATAAGTCCTACTAAAGGACCTGTTTTCCCCGCCCACTCAACCAGTACATGAATACTCAATGAGCTGCATTCTAACTAGACAGTGTACATCTAATTCTTAGTTTGCCTAATCCGGATTGCAAAGCTCTAAAACCACTTTTGTTTGTAGTCTTGTATCGTCCACCAGGCCCCTACTCTCAATTTTTGGATCAGATCTCAGATTTCTTGTCTGATTTGGTGTTAAATACTGATAAGGTCATTGTGGCGGGGGATTTTAACATTCATGTTGACATTGAAAGTGATCCTCTCAACGTAGCCTTTAGTAATATCTTAGACTCAATTGGTTTTACTCAAAGAATCCATAGCTCCACCCACTCCTGCCATCATACATTAGACCTTGTGCTGACATATGGTATAGAGTGTGAGGAGATAACAGTATTTCCACACAATCCTGTCCTGTCGGACCATTTTTTGATAACTTTTGAGTTTATTATAACCGAGCTCTCCAGACATGAAAGTAAATTCCACTATAGTCGATCGTTATCTGATAACGCTGTAGCAAACTTTAAAGCTACTGTTCCATCTTTACTGTCTTCAGAATCTCAGTGTAACTTAGCAGAGGGCAACTATTTCATTTCTAGCCCTTCACAAATTGACGGTCTAGTTCATAGTGTTACTTCCTCTTTACGTGTGGCATTAGACAATGTTGCCCCATTAAAAAAGAAGGTCATTAAGCACAGGAAGTTGGCTCCCTGGTTTAATTCTGAACTGCGTACTTTAAAACAAAACTCTAGAAAATTGGAGAGAACATGGCGCTCTACACACGGGGAAGAGTTCTACTTATCCTGGAAAAATAGTCTAGTGCTTTATAAAAATAAGCTTCGACAAGCTAGAACTGCATATTATTCGTCACTAATTGAGGAGAATAAGAATAATCCTAAATTTCTTTTATAGACCAATATCTAATCTCCCATTTTTATCTAAAGTCCTTGAGAAAATAGTGGCCAATCGAGTATGTGAGCATCTAAACACTAATGATCTGTTTGAGGAATTTCAGTCAGGTTTTAGAGAGTATCACAGCACTGAAACCGCATTAGTGAAAGTTACAAATGATATTCTCACGGCCTCAGATAAGAATCTTGTGTCTGTTCTGGTCTTGTTGGACCTCAGTGCTGCTTTTGACACAGTCCAACACAATATTCTCTTAGAAAGGCTTGAACATGCTGTAGGGATCAAAAGAACAGCGCTAGGCTGGTTTAAATCTTATTTATCCGACAGATTTCAGTTTGTTCATGTACATGAGAAATCTTCTTCATACTCTAGAGTTACTTGTGGAGTACCACAGGGTTCAGTACTTGGACCAATTCTTTTCACTATATATATGCTTCCAATTGGTAAAATCATTAGACAACATGGGATAAACTTCCACTGTTATGCTGATGATACTCAGTTATATTTATCCATAAACCCTGATGAACCTAATCAGTTAGGTAGACTACAGGCTTGTCTTGAAGACATAAAAATCTGGATGACTCTAAACTTTCTGCTGTTAAATCCAGACAAGACTGAAGTTATCATCTTTGGACCAGAACCTCAGAAAAGGAAACTGCTTAGTCAATCACCTAATCTAAACGGTATTAAATTAGCCTCCGAGAACAAAGTAAAGAACCTCGGTGTAATCTTTGACCAGGACATGTCATTCAAATCCCACGTTAAACAGGTTTGTAGGATTTCCTTTTTCCACCTTCGGAATATTGCTAAGATTAGAAGCATCCTTTCCAGGAGTGATGCTGAAAAACTGGTTCATGCATTCATTACCTCAAGGTTGGATTACTGCAATTCATTACTATCAGGAGGTCCACAGAATGTAGTCAAAAGTCTTCAGCTGGTCCAAAATGCTGCAGCTAGAGTTCTGATGAGAATTAAAAAGAGAGACCACATCTCTCCTGTTTTAGCTTCCCTACATTGGCTGCCTGTTAAATTCAGAATAGATTTTAAGATCCTCCTTCTCACATATAAAGCTCTTAATAATCAAGCTCCATCATACATCAGTGATCTGATTGTTCCATATGTTCCTAACAGAGCACTTCGCTCTCAGACTGCAGGTTTACTGGTGGTTCCTAGAATATCTAAAAGTAGGATGGGAGGCAGATCTTTTAGCTATCAGGCTCCTCTACTGTGGAACCAGCTCCCAGCATTAGTGCGTGAGGCAGACACCTTGTCTACTTTTAAGACTAGGCTCAAAACTTTTCTATTTGATAGGGCTTATGGTTAAATTCTGATGTTAGTCCAGGTTTAGACGAGTGGGGAGCAGAGGGAGGTGGAGTGTACAGAGGGGACTACTGTCGTTAAAGACTTCTCCCTGGCCCTGCCTCCCACATGCCTCCATCTAAAAGGCTAGGTTATCCTGAGTTATCTCTGTAGTTATGCTGCTATAGGCTTAGACTGCTGGAGGACATACTGACCACTTTCCACACTCTGCTACTCTCTTCTACCACCACTCTCTAATTGCATTATTTCCTGTTATTCCAGCTGTTAACTTTATTTTCTCTCTAAGTGTTTTTCTCCCCAGAAGAAGCTACACTGGTGTTCTGCTGAGCTGTGGTGGCCTCATGGAGGGGGCCATCGGCTGGCACACTGCTGCCAACCACTGAACATTCTCCCTCTCCTGATATTACATCTCACTTTCTTTAACATAGAATGTGCTACTATTAGTTCACCTATTGAATTAATTATAGATTCACTCAGATAAAGACAATAAAGTTTCTCTTACTAAATAGAACTTCTACTAAGAAATCACAGTGTAGCCATAGAAACACTACTTGATCTATATGGTGTGTGTGTGGGGGTGTGTGTGTGTCTGCTCTGTCTTCTCAACCCTCAGTGAGTCGTAGTGGATGGCTGCTCATACTGAGCCAGGATCCTCTGGAGGTTTCTTCCTGTTAAAAGGGAGTTTTCCTTCCCACTGTCGCTACATGCTTGCTTAGTATGAGGATTGTATCAACACACAGTGTCTTGATGCAATCTGCTGGGTTCCTTATATAGGAAACTTTTTACTGATTGGCTTAATGAACTGAACTGTATTGGAATGTTTACTTTGTGAAGAGCCTTGAGACGACTCTTGTCGTGATTTGGCGCTATATAAATAAACTGAATTGAATTGAATTGTACCCCTAAGGCTCTCTCAAAAGGTAGGTGTAAATTTCAGCTGGCCAATCAGTCCTAGTGGGTGTGCTGGGTCACCTGAGCACCAGCTGGATTGCGAAGGAGCAGGTACAAAAAAAAACGGTCAGCTCAGAACAGAAAACGCACATATTACCCAGATGTGAAACCACCTTCCACGCTGGTTTTTAGATTGGAAGGCTGATGACAGTTTGCGCCAACTATCTAGTCTAGTTAAGGTTTTCCATGACTTTTCTTTAACCTTCAACCAATTTTCCATGCCCCCCCCCCCCCCCCCAAAAAAAAACCAAAACAAAACATTTTATTACTTGAAGTACTTTGTAGATGATCCTTCTCCACCATGGTCACAGTATGTGAGGCCAAAGCCTTAACGCTCCATCAGATAGTGTGTTTGCAAAAGTTGAGCATGAGGATGCTGCAGCTTTACAGGTAAATATGGCCGTATCAGACAGAAGCAGTTGAGGTTGGTCCTAATGGTTCTGGACACGTTCCTGATGTGAGACTCAAGTTTAATCTGAGAATCCAAAACCAAAGAGAGTTTGCAGAAAACTACTTCACAAAGATTGCACCTCCCAGCTGAAAAAACAAGCATAGCTGGTTACCAGCATATGTTGTGTTTTGGTGCTGGGATGCTGGTGGTTGGAAGCTAAACCAGCAACATATGCTGGTTTGTGCTGGTTTAGTCAGCAGGGCTCATGAGGAGGTACTTATGATTTCACTGTAATGTTCCACCAGTGTAACAATGACGTCATCCATCCATCCATCCACCAGTACCTGTGTCCATGCTGTCCAGAAGCCACGATGACCCAGTCCCAGCTGATGGATGATCCTGAAGTGGTAGCAGGTTTCCTTTAGCCGTGTTTAGCTAACAGCTGCAATAGAAACAAAGCAGGAGAGCTGATTAAGATGCTGCTTCAGAAGAACGCAGGAGATGAAAGACCCAACGCTTTGGTTCTGATCAGCTGAGGACACATCCAGTCTGGAAAAGAGGACCTTTGGTCACCACAGTTCACGGAGTAGAGCTAACCGCTTTTTCCTCCAGAGTCACATTCAGATTCGGGGCTTTTCCGTCGGAGAGTGTGAGCAGGATGGATCAGAGAGCTAGCGAGCAGCGATCCTGCATCATGACCAACTCAAATGAGCGAGTCTGATAGAGGGAACCTCTTCAGTCTGATGAAAGCAGCAAAACGAGCGCGTTTCTCAGAGAGGCCAAAGGAACAGCAGCAGATCCAGAGGGCAGGAAGTCTAGAGAAAAGCTGAACTCACCGCTTTCTCACCTGATGCTGGAGCTCCGATTGTCACGAAGAGCGCAGAAGATCTTCTCTGCTTCTGGAAACAACTCCACCAAGTTGTTGAGGAGGAGAAGAAAGTTTCCACAGCCTGGTGAGAAGATTTCTGCAGCAGCAGCAGTTAGTCGCTTTAGCTGATCAACTCTCCCAGAGACTGAAGTGAAGACATTTTTACTGCAGAGCCTCAAACATTCACCTCACACACCACAACAACAACAAGCTAGCTAGCTCTGCTAGCAGCTTCCGGTTTCTGCTTCTTCCGTTGCTCGGTGACCAGCGGAAAGGTGCACTAGCGCCACCTGCTGGTCTCTCCACCCACTGAGCCCTGATGAGCAGAACAATAATGCTGATTATCATACATGTTCTACATAGAATCACTATAATACTATAATAGATACTAATGAAATACTCATTATAACACATCATACTAACACACCGGTTCTCTTTAAGCCCACCAACAGCAGCAGACAGAGACGTGTACAAACAGCTTTCATAGTGCTAATGTTTTAGCCGTTAGCTTAGTGTTGTAGCGTGACGTTTACGCCTTATTAAAATCCTACAAATGTACCAGAAATTTGGATTTCAAAAAGCATAATAAATTGTTTACAAGTAGATCCTAGCACATAAACATTATTAGCAATAGGATTATTGTCATGAGCTCTGCAGTAGCAGAGCGTGTCAAGCACAAATAAAAGTCAGAAAGTACCAGAATATGAGCAGACATGAACGATCGTGTGTTAATTATATTTTTTGGTGGCACCACATTGAGAATGTTACTACGCAGGACCCAGCTGCCGTGAGCGCATCAATAATCAGCGCTTTGCCGCGCTCTGTCCTCTCCGCTCTAAAGAATCTCCGCTACGCTGAGAGTGGTGTAATGGCTGGGTTTCACTCAAATGACCCTGAAGACTTGGGAGAAGCTCAAATGGGGCAGGAAGTGTTTTGCTCAACTACAAAACACAGCACGATGGATGAAAGTGAGTATACTGGGCTGCCACAGATGCATGCGATATCACAAAAAAATCATCTTCCTTAAGGTTATGACCATAGCCGCGGGAACATATTTTCAGCAGGGGGTGCTGAAAAAAAAAGCTCAGCTGCGCTCAACTCGTTATGTCCAGGTGAATCATAGCCTACGTGTAGCATAGGCATTGATACGAGTCTCGTTATTAGAAAGAAGACAGCCTCCAACAGTCTTCAAGCACTGCTTGAAAACCTACGACTCCTGTCTGCTGTTGACCAATGAAAACACACCTTTGGGATGCCGCAGCAGCATGACTCCGCCTCTCTGAGTTTCCGTTTCAACTTATGCTTAAAATGCGGATTATAAACTACACACCAGTTTTTATTTTTGTTAAGAGCCCAAATAAAACCAGAGTTATACTAAAATAATTAACCCTTTGGGCCCTAAGCCTTTTTTTGAGAAATCTGCTTGAAAATGACATCCCCACACTTAATTGAGTATATTTCTGTAACAACATGGTCTATTTGATTAATTTTGGTCTCATTTTAAAGGGAATTCTTGTGGGATTTGTTGAGATGTGTAAATATTAGAATATTAATTTGCTGCTAAACTTTTCTTTTCGGGAAAAGCCCCCAATTGGGGGGCGCTAGGGCCCAAAGGGTTAAACTAAGAATGGGTTCAGTAGCGTTTTGTTGCTGAGGGACAGAGGATGCTGCTGCGTGATCTGACAGCAGGTGTCAAAAGGTGCGCAGATGCACGTCACTGAGCGGAGAAAACACTGAGACAGACATTGACGGCAAAACTTTAGATACTGGAGCGATTTGTGGCAGATAGATAGTTACTTCCCTGTAGTTTAGTGTTTTTTTATGCATAAAGGAAGATGAGAAGGATGGATGTCCAGCAGACAGATCAGTTGTTTAGCTGGAAGACGGGAAAAGGAGACGTGCAGCTGGAGTCTGAGGCCATGCAGGTTTTGAAAATATGTAGCGGATCAATTCTTCCTCTTTGAGGAAGATGAGCTGGGTCATGAACTGGCACTAAAAAGTGTTTATTGTGGCGCTTTTTTCTCTTTTTAGCGTTGTATTGCTTATCTGTAACGTATGCTTTTCGGGGGGTGCGCTCGTGACATAGCATGTCCTCTTGGAGCGAGACGTCGTGCAGTCTGGCTCACTGAAAGGTTGCACCGTTCAGTGTGGCACCTTTCTGGAGTTCTCGCAGTGTGACATGAACAGTCGTGTGAGACGGCCGAAAAACGCACAGTGTGGTCCCGTGGCTGGAGGACTATAAAGATATGCAACAAGCGTTTTATTCATGGACGGAAATGATGGTAAACGTGGGTTTAGAGGTGGTGAGTGCACGAAGAGGTGGAGGAGAATGAGGGACAAGTTTGTTGGTGTTAAAAAGTCTCTGAAATACAAAAAAAGCACAAAATAAACTGCAAATAAATAAATGCACTATCTTGGACCGGATACATGACAATATACCCCAGAACTCACTGCTGCTGCATATCCTTTTGTTTTCTCGAGGCTTCCCAGAAAAGTCTAAAATCCGCTTTTTTGCCATAGTGGTAAATAAATATTTGAGGTCACCAGCAGGGGGTGCTGCAGCACCTCCAGCACCCCTACTTCCCGCGGTACTGGTTATGACCCATTTAAAAGTCAGACTTTTCATGAGGATTCACCCAGTGCTAAATCGATCGACATAAATTATCTCGTGCTTCATACCTCATGCACTGCAAACCAAATGAAAGCCTTTTATAAGCCTGGGAGCCTACAACTATTTTATTTCAGGTTGGGTTAAACATTTAGTGATCAATAGAAGCTCTAAATGGCTGTTGTCTTGTGTTACAGAATTAATAAGGTATTAGACTTATTAATACTGAATATAGGATCTTTTGATTTGCCAGGGAAAACTTATTCATCAGTGACGCACAAAAGCCAGAAATAGTTATAAAAATCAGTGTATTACTATATCAAGGCTAATGATTCAAAGAGAACCAAACAAGGATAATAAAAATAGAACAAACAATAAAATTAAGTAATGGAAATGGGAAAAATGTAAATGTGAAATAAAATGAAAATGAAGTAGTGATGTGATTGATGATGGCTGATTGTGGTGTTAAGTGTTATTTAAAGTCTTGAAGAGGAAAATGAATGAGATATGAACTCCATCCATCCATCCATCCATCCGTTTTCTTCCGCTTATCTGGAGTCGGGTTGCGGGGGCAGCAGCTTAAGAAGGGAGGCCCAGACCTCCCTCTACCCCAGACACTTGGGCCAGCTCCTCCGGAGGAATCCCAAGGCGTTCCCTGGCCAGCTGAGAGACATACCCCAACAGGGCCCAGTTGAGGGTCAAGTCAAGGATTGGGTTCCTGTACCGCAACAGGTCATCCTTTACTCATTCTGCAAAGCAAACCTTGGTCAAAATGACAATCCTTTCCATCTTAGATTACGGTGACATCATCTATAGGACTGCTTCCCAAAACCTTCTTCATAAACTCGATGTCATTTATCACTCAGCAATCCGATTGGTCACTGGTGCCCCTTTCACTACTCATCATGGAGGTATGGTGACACACGCACAGGAAGATAAACAAACTTCATGACTCATTCAAGATCATCTGACTCACATATGTTTAACCTGGATGGTCTCACCACAGACAACCAACACACAGAACTAAATATGTTTCAGTATACTGACTATAACCATATGGATATGGAAAATGACTTGGATCCTGACAATAATTTCCTCTTGAGGATGTCTCGCAGTTGCAAGTATTACTCAGATGAACAGTTTCAACAAACTTTTAACATTGGGAATGAACTGTCAATAATTCACTTTAACAGTAGGAGCCTTTCTGCAAATTTCAACAGTATTAAAGAATATCTGAATAATTTAACATTTTCCTTTGATATAATTGCAATATCAGAAACTTGGAAAAAGAATAACTGTAATGTGAGTTTTGAACTGGATGGCTATGAAGCCAATTATATTAACAGACAAAATAAGAATGGAGGAGGTGTGGCCTTGTATGTTGACAAAAACCTAAATTATAAAGTGGTACAAGATATGTCTGTTTCAATTGACAATTTATTAGAATGTATATCAATAGAAATATCAAAGATTAATATGAAAAATATTATTGTCAGTTGTATTTATAGAACACCTGGTTCTGACATGCAAGTGTTCAATGATTGGATTGAGGGAATGTATTCATCTGTTCAAAAGACAATTTTCATTTGTGGTGATTATAACATTGATCTTCTCAATCCTAATAAGCTCAAGCAAACTGATGAATTCATCAACATTGTGTATAGTTTAAGTCTGTATCCAACAATAACTAAACCATCTAGAATAACATCTCACTGTGCAACATTAATTGACAACATACTTACCAATGATATAGAAAATAACATTGTAGGTGGCTTATTAGTTAATGACATCAGTGATCACTTACCAATTTTTGTAATCTATGATTGTAATTATAGGAACAATTATTCATTAGACAACAAAAAGTATAGACGCATACAATCAGAAGATAGGATAAATGCCTTGAAGGAAGACTTGACTTGTCAGACCTGGGAGGATGTATATAAACAATCTGAAGTTGATAAAGCATATGAGGTCTTTGTAAATGTTTTTATGTCACTATATGATAAAAACTGCCCTATAGTAGAGGTTAGTAGAAAATCTAAAAGGAGTAATCAACCATGGATGACAAATGGGTTAAA
Source organism: Aphyosemion australe (assembly GCA_006937985.1). Lineage (NCBI taxonomy): Eukaryota > Metazoa > Chordata > Actinopteri > Cyprinodontiformes > Nothobranchiidae > Aphyosemion > Aphyosemion australe. Next base: position 51,509 of record SSNS01000604.1, read on the forward strand.
TAACGCCTGTAAAAAGAAAAATACATTGTATAAGACTTTTATAAAACAGAAAACTATAGAAGCAGAAACTAAATACAAAAAAATACAAAAACAAACTCACCACTATAATACGAAGATGTAAAAAGGAGTATTATCACAAACAATTAAATATCAACAAACATAACATTAAAGAAGTATGGAAAATATTAAACAATATAATTAGACCAAATCAGGGGAAGAGTAATTATCCCTCTTATTTTGAAGAGAATAATCTCATACAGGAGAACTTTGAAAATGCTGCTGACAGTTTCAACAAATTTTTTGTAAATATTGGGCCAAACTTAGCCGAAAACATCCCTGTTTTATCGCCATTGCATAATTCTTTTCTAAATACTATCACTACTAATCCGAAATCCATGTTTCTCTCACCTGTAGAGGAAAATGAAATATTGCAAATAGTAAAAACAAGTAAATATAAAACATCTACAGATTTTCAAGGCATCGAAATCATAACAGTGAAAAATGTGATAAATGGTATTTTGAAACCTCTGACATATGTCTTCAACTTGTCATTCCAAACTGGTACATTTCCAAAACTTATGAAAATAGCTAAAGTTGTACCAATATATAAAACTGGGAACAAACATAACTTTACGAATTACAGACCTATTTCCTTATTACCTCAATTTTCAAAAATTCTAGAAAAACTCTTTAAAAAGCGACTTGTGGACTTTTTAGATAAACATAAAATAATATCTGATAGTCAGTACGGGTTTAGGTCTAACAGTTCCACAGCTTTAGCACTAGTACATTCAGTGGAGGAAATTGCAAAATCAATCGATCAAAAGAAGTATGTCTTGGGGATTTTTGTGTATTTAAAAAAAGCTTTTGATACAGTAAATCACAGCATATTACTCTGCAAATTACAGCGTTATGGGATCAGGGGAGTTGTGTTGCACTGGCTAACAAGCTATTTACAGCAAAGACGCCAATTTGTTCAGTTAGGTGAATATTCTTCCCCATGGTTGGACATTACTTATGGAGTTCCTCAGGGGTCAGTGTTGGGCCCTATATTGTTCTTGTTATATATTAATGATCTGAGTAAAATATCAAACACAGCCAGTTTTGTTCTGTTTGCTGATGACACAAACATTTTCTGTTCTGCAGACAATATCAGTGAACTAGAAGCCACAGTCCAATCTGAACTGTGCTTGATCAAAGCGTGGTTTGATGAAAATAAGCTCAATTATCATTAAATACAGCAAAAACAAAATGCATTTTATTTGGTTATGGGAACTTTAACACCCAATTACAGCTAAGTATAGATGGACACAAAATTGAGCAAGTAACTGAAAATAAGTTCCTCGGTGTAATAATAGACAACAAACTAAGCTGGAAACCACACATTAAATATATACATTCTAAGGTATCAAGAAGCATCTCTATTTTGAATAAAGCCAGGCCATTCTTGGATGGTCAATCACTTTATGTCCTATACTGCTCATTAATTCATCCTTATTTGACTTACTGTGTAGAGATTTGGGGCAACACATACAAAAGTTCACTCTTACCTCTGTCGACATTGCAAAAAAGGGCTGTGAGGATCATACATAATACAGGGTATAGAGAACATACAAACCCATTGTTTATTCATTCTCAAATATTAAAATTTTGTGATGTAATAGACCTAAAAATTGCAGTATTCATGTACAAAGTACATAATAATCTATTGCCTGATAAGTTATTAAAACTATTCATCAAAAAGGATAATCTATATAATTACAGAGACAAGCTAACCTTCCAGCATTCATATGCGAGAACAACATTGAAAACATTTTGTATTTCTGTTTGTGGTGTGAAACTGTGGAATAAATTAGGTAAAGACCTCAAGCAATGTCAAACACTGACTAAGTTTAAATCATGTTATAAAAAAAAGATGATTGTAAATTATATGAAGGAAGAGACTGAATTGTACAAACTGTCTTTTAGATCATCGGCAGACCCAGGGGACTACTGTCCCAAGTGAGCATGTCTATGTGACAGTATGTATGTAAAGTTATATACTCTAAAGAAAACATTTTGATTAATTTATAGGTTATTAAATTAGGTAAGGGAGGGGAACTTTACAAGCGAGAGCTTCATCCCACTCCCCTTGAACAAGTATTAAATAGTCATTGTTATTTCTGTTCTTTTGTTTCTCTTTAGTTTTGTTTTAGGTATGTATGTGTGTATACATATATATACTTTTTTATGTTTGTGCTATTTATTTAGTATTTTTTTTTTAGTTCACTTGTTCAATAAAACTATTCATTCATTCATTCATCATTGTGATCTGTACTCACTCGTTAACTGGCCATCACTCCATTCCCGCAGGTTGTTACATTGGTATCAATTTATATACAAAACAATCATCGGTAGAACACCGTCATATCTTCGCTCATTACTCATCACTTCCAACAACCAGCGCATTTTACGTTCCAGTAACCTAATCTCTATGGTTATTCCCAAAGCTCGCACCTCCTTTGGCCGCTCCTCATTCCAGTTTGCTGCTCCCAATGACTGGAATGAACTGCAAAAATCACTAAAGCTCACTACCTACGTTCCATTATCTACCTTCAATAATTCATTGCATCCAATAGTTTCTGATCAATGTGCCTGCTGCTGAGTACTTAAAGATTGTTTTAAGTCTGTTTTGATGGCTTGTACATATTATATATGAGAACAGTCCTTTGTCTTTATGTCTAGATGTTTTATCTTATCTTTATCTGCATTTTTTTTCTTTTTTTATCTCATCTGTTTTTTATCTTATCTGTTTGTGTAAAACTAACTATGTGTCTGTTGCTGCTGCCTCTTGGCCAGATCGTCGTTGTAAATGAGAATGAGTTCTCAATCGACTCATCTGGTTAAATAAAGGTTAAATAAAAATAAATAAATAAGGGCCCCATGAGGGACGCGGTCGAACGCCTTCTCCAAATCCACAAAACACATGTAGATTGGTTGGGCGAACTCCCACGCGCCCTCCAGGACCCCCCCAAGGTAGGGGGACCACCACCCTGGTCTGCCAGTCCAGTGGAACTGCCCCCGATGTCCACGCGATATTGCAGGGTCACATCTACCAACACAGCCCCACAACATCCAGAGCCTTAATGAAATCCGGGCGGATCTCATCCACCCACGGAGCCTTTCCACCGAGGAGTTTTTTGACCACCTCAGTGACCTCGGCTCCAGAGATGGGAGAGCCCAACCCAAAGTCCCCAGACTCTGCTTCCACACTGGAAGACGTACCGGTGGGATTGAGGAGGTCTTCGAAGTATTCGGCCCACCGATTCACAACGTCCCGAGTCGAGGTCAGCAGCACACCCTCCCCCACTGTAAACAGTGTTGGTAGTGCACTGCTTTCCCCTCCTGAGACGCCGGATGGTGGACCAGAATCAGCCGTACGGAAGTCTTGTTCCATGGTCTCACCGAACTCCTCCCAACATGAGGTATGAAACAAAATATGAATTTAGTTGAATTTGGTGTTATCTATCTTATAAAAGACCATCTGACCCCAATATGCAGTGTTTACTGAATTGTGTTGAGGCCGATTCGGATCCAAGCTGGATTGGAAGTTCGGTCTCCCGTGCTAGGTGATTCTATCACTAGGCTGGGATGCTGTCTTCCAAGTAACGATGCACATTCTTTGGTTTGGTCCCTGGTCCTCAGAAACGGCATGACTCTTTCTGCGGAATGATCAGCTATCGTACCTCCAGATGGAAAAATGTGTGATTGGTTTTGAAAGTTCTTAAAAAGGTTCCTTCAAAAGCTAAAAGTTTCTTGTAAAACCTGGTTTGATTTCTTGAGAGACAAAAGGTTCGGTGTAAAACTCTCCTGCAGAAAGAGTTTAATGTAACCTTTGACTGCTGGAATCATTCTCTGCTGAATTCAGGACTGTTCTGTCTTACCAGGAACCAACGAGACTCTACCCAACCAGAGCTTAGTTTCCTATCAAGCCTTTACCCCCAAACACTTTCCCAGATGACGTTAATGTGAGACTAAAATGAGTGAAAGAATGTTAAAATAATCATCTTCCTAATGTGGAATGTTTGTGTGTGTAGTGAATAGTGCAATATCAATAACGTAAAGTCAAGCTTAAGACTTTACAGTATATGGTTATCACCATGACTCAAATCAAATGCATTTTCAACATTAAACAAAGAAAATGATTCATGATTAATCAAGTCCTTTAGATTCATGATTAAAATAATCCAGCAGGATTCATTAAGTTTAAACATCCTGTAAAGAGAGAGGATTTAGGTGTTGCTGAAAATAGAGAAACAAGTTTATTAGACCAGAAGAGACCTAAAATGTCCTTGGAGCATTTTGTGGAAGGGGAGGGAGAATGCACCTGCTAATCGAGGAGGAGTATGGTGCATCAACATACTAATGTTGTTTCGCAGGAGAAACTTTGTTTGGCTTATAGTCTGGCAGTAGATGGAGGATGGAAACACTTGAGACACAGGGTCAATGACCTGTCTTCCGCAGCACTTTTGCTCTGGCAAGTAGTGAGTTGTGCTCATGACAATAATCCTATTGCTAATAATGTTTATGTGCTGGGATCTACTTGTAAACAATTTATTATGCTTTTTGAAATCCAAATTTCTGGTACATTTGTAGGATTTTAATAAGGCGTAAACGTCACGCTACAACACTAAGCTAACGGCTAAAACATTAGCACTATGAAAGCTGTTTGTACACGTCTGTCTGCTGCTGTTGGTGGGCTTAAAGAGAACCGGTGTGTTAGTATGATGTGTTATAATGAGTATTTCATTAGTATCTATTATAGTATTATAGTGATTCTATGTAGAACATGTATGATAATCAGCATTATTGTTCTGCTCATCAGGGCTCAGTGGGTGGAGAGTCCAGCAGGTGGCGCTAGTGCACCTTTCCGCTGGTCACCGAGCAACGGAAGAAGCAGAAACCGGAAGCTGCTAGCAGAGCTAGCTAGCTTGTTGTTGTTGTGGTGTGTGAGGTGAATGTTTGAGGCTCTGCAGTAAAAATGTCTTCACTTCAGTCTCTGGGAGAGTTGATCAGCTAAAGCGACTAACTGCTGCTGCTGCAGAAATCTTCTCACCAGGCTGTGGAAACTTTCTTCTCCTCCTCAACAACTTGGTGGAGTTGTTTCCAGAAGCAGAGAAGATCTTCTGCGCTCTTCGTGACAATCGGAGCTCCAGCATCAGGTGAGAAAGCGGTGAGTTCAGCTTTTCTCTAGACTTCCTGCCCTCTGGATCTGCTGCTGTTCCTTTGGCCTCTCTGAGAAACGCGCTCGTTTTGCTGCTTTCATCAGACTGAAGAGGTTCCCTCTATCAGACTCGCTCATTTGAGTTGGTCATGATGCAGGATCGCTGCTCGCTAGCTCTCTGATCCATCCTGCTCACACTCTCCGACGGAAAAGCCCCGAATCTGAATGTGACTCTGGAGGAAAAAGCGGTTAGCTCTACTCCGTGAACTGTGGTGACCAAAGGTCCTCTTTTCCAGACTGGATGTGTCCTCAGCTGATCAGAACCAAAGCGTTGGGTCTTTCATCTCCTGCGTTCTTCTGAAGCAGCATCTTAATCAGCTCTCCTGCTTTGTTTCTATTGCAGCTGTTAGCTAAACACGGCTAAAGGAAACCTGCTACCACTTCAGGATCATCCATCAGCTGGGACTGGGTCATCGTGGCTTCTGGACAGCATGGACACAGGTACTGGTGGATGGATGGATGGATGACGTCATTGTTACACTGGTGGAACATTACAGTGAAATCATAAGTACCTCCTCATGAGCCCTGCTGACTAAACCAGCACAAACCAGCATATGTTGCTGGTTTAGCTTCCAACCACCAGCATCCCAGCACCAAAACACAACATATGCTGGTAACCAGCTATGCTTGTTTTTTCAGCTGGGAGGTGCAATCTTTGTGAAGTAGTTTTCTGCAAACTCTCTTTGGTTTTGGATTCTCAGATTAAACTTGAGTCTCACATCAGGAACGTGTCCAGAACCATTAGGACCAACCTCAACTGCTTCTGTCTGACACGGCCATATTTACCTGTAAAGCTGCAGCATCCTCATGCTCAACTTTTGCAAACACACTATCTGATGGAGCGTTAAGGCTTTGGCCTCACATACTGTGACCATGGTGGAGAAGGGTGATCTCCATGTGCCCAAGATCAAGTCCTTTGAGGCCTTCAAGACCACAGGAACAGGATCCCCTGTTCGGAATCAGAAGGGTTTTATTGCCAGATGTGTGAGAAATCACAACATTAGGAAGTTGCTGCGGTACTTGGTGCAAAGAAAAAGATAAAAAATAAGAGATAAGCAAATATAGGAAGTAATAATATACTCATGATAAAATAGTTATTATAAAAAGTGTCAATAACTAGAGAAGCAGCTACTATAGACACAGTGTAGGTACTAATCAGAGTGAATCAGCTTCAGGTACAAACACAACACCGGGTCATGTGACTGGGACCAAGCGACTGGAGTGGGCAGCCCTAGGATTGACATTCATGAGTCCAACAGCAGAGGGAAGAAACTGTTCTTGTGGCGAGAGGTTCTGGTCCGAATGGATCTGAACCTCCTGCCAGATGGGAGCGGGTCAAAGAGACAGTGTCCAGGGTGAGTCGGGTCAGCTGTGAGCCGACCTGCACGCCTCAATGTCCTGGAGGTGTACAGGTCCTGTATGGAGGGGAGTTTGCAGCCAATGACCTTCTCAGCAGAGCGTACAACACGCTGCAGCCTCTTCTTGTCCCTGGTGGTGGCTCCAGCGTACCACACGGTGATTGAGGAGGTGAGGATGGACTCGATGACTGCGGTGTAGAACTGCCTCATCCACTGTGCTGGCAGGTTGAATTTCTTCAGCTGCCTCAGGAAGTTCATCCTCTGCTGGGCCTTTTTTATCATGGAGGTGATGTTCACAGTAAAACAGATGATTTTCAACAGCGTTGCAAGAGAAATGTCCCCTTTTCTCACTCTCTATCAGACAGACAGACCCATGCTGTCAGTCCTAAGTGAGGATATGTTCACCCTCATGAAAGGTAAGCAGACTTGTTTGCGTTGTTGATGTAAATCAGACTTGGTTCAGTGTAGACTACAGTGACTGCGTTTACATGCAGCCAATAACCTGTTCAAAGCTCGGTTATTTGCAATTACCCGGTTCCACAAGGCCATGTAAACACCGGCAAAAACCGGGTTATTATCCCTGGGTAACCCTTTTCTAACCCAAATATCAGGTCATGTAAACACGTATCGGGATAACCCTTTCTCTTGGTCTTTTGAGTAGATGAACTTCTTTGTGTGCGCCAGTAACCCAGAAGTGAACACGTAGAGTTCAACCTGAGTTCAACATGGCGAGACGCAGCACACCACATCTTTGGAGCGATGAATAAACCACTGGATCATGAATTAGTGTCAAGTGCTGCTGGTGGGTCAGTAACAGCACCAATGCACAAACAAAGGCGATCACTGTTAGCACCGAACCATCCATTAGCTGCATGTTGCTGCTGTTGTCGTCTTTGGATACAGGAGGAAACACAGGAAATGATTTATATTGCGTCTGACATAGCCCGTACGTTCTGGTCCTGACGCTATGTAATCGGGACATTGCTGAGTTTCACTCACGTGACCCGGAAGTCGCGCGAAACTCAAACACGGGTCAGGAAGTGTTCTGCTTCAGTACAAAACACAGCGCGATGGAGGAAAGCGAGTATAGTAAGGCATTAAATGGACTGGCACAGACGCGATATCATGAAAAAATACATCTTCATGTAGGTTACGACCCATATAGTTTAGAAAAAGTGAGAGTTTTCATACTCTCTGGAGGATTTACCCAGCGTTGAAGTGATCGACATAACAAACTACTTCGAGCTGCATACCTCGTATTATACAGCAAACCAAATGAAAGCCTTCAAAAGCCTGGAAGCCTACAACTATTTTATTTCAGGTTGGGTTAACCATTTAGTGATCTGAGAAGCTCTAAATGACTGTCGTCTTGTTTTTGCTCAGGTAAGTAGTGAGTTGTGCTATTTAGCCCATGATAATAATGATATCGCTATTGATAACAAGTATGTGTATGTGCTAGAATCTACTGGTAAATAACTTATTAGGCCTATTTAAATCTAAATTTTTGGTACGTTAGTTTGTTTTTATAGGGTATAAACGCCACATTAAGCGAAATGCTAACAACATTAGCACTCTGAAAGCTATTTGCGGTACTGACACATGAAAACAGTATCAAACAGTTTACCTGTCGTTTTTATGGCTGTGTTCAATAAAATGCTATAAAACATTTAGTAAACCCTTACCTGTTAGAAAGTGATCGCTGCAAACTTTAGCGTTGTCCGTTTCAGCTCCTAATGTTTTTAGTCAGAGATTATGATTCACTTCTGCCATCTTCTTTCAGTACGTTCTTTTTAACAATACGTCCTTTGTGGCGCACTACTTTCGGAACCCCCCAAAAAACGTTGGTCTTTGTCCCGATTGGAGCAATTATAACAACCATAGACAACACAGAATTTGAGCATTTTAACGCCAAATCAACAAGTAAACAGGGATCAGTGCAGAGGCAGCTCCTGCTTGACCCGTATCTGCATTTGTTTACGTGGACTTCAATAGAAGAGGCGGGGACGCTACGTCATGTGAAACCCAGCAATTAGAAGTTCCATGTATACAGGGGAAACTCTCTATTTGTGCCTGTAAACGGGTTGTTCCGAATTATTCAGAAACCTGAATACTGGCTGCATGTAAACGTGGTCACAGTATAGTTTGTTTGGCATTGCCTTTTGAAATGAAAAGGTGTTCTGTTTGTAGTCTAGGACCGACAGAATTCTTAGTGATAATAAAAGATAACCAACGATAGTCACGACTAATCATTAATAGCAGCGGTGAGTGGAGTAGCCAAAAGTTGTACTTAAAGGAGACCTGGAATGTAAACCAGCATGTTCCTTGTTGCTGTTGAATAAAGACAGCTTGGGTGGCCAAGAGGTCAAAGCCGCGTGTGACCTACTTTTTATGTAAATTAGAAAGTTTAAAAATGGGAGAGAAAAACTCCTTTTCTGAGAAAGTTTTAATAACAACGTCACACTGAGGAGCCCTTCCTCCACCTTATGAATATAGGCTCCACCCCCTCCAGTCTTAGCCATATGTAAACCAAACGCACCTGCAGACGGAACACAAGGCTAGCTCCTAGCTACAGCTAAGGCCTTCTTGTTGCTGTTGTTGCTGTTGTTTTTAGAAGAAGAAAACGTTGGAGAGAACTTGTAGTGATAGTAGGAATTTGCACAAGATTCCACAAGAACCAAATTGTCATCAGGACTGGTTGAATTACATTTTTAACCATTTTTAACCACAAGGCTTCAATCGAATATGGTGGTCTGCTTTACACGGGACTCTTTCTCAAGCTTTGGACAGTATGAATCCGGCTTTACACAACGACTGAAACTCAACAGTGAGGCTCTAACAGCTGCTTCTGTCACCTCAACCATCATCTGTAAGTAAAAAGCATTGTTATCTGTGCTATGATGTCACTAGCCGTTAGCACATGCTATCACCGTAACTACCAGCACGCTTTTAATTACTTTTCCTGAACAAATTTGTGTTTCATTTTTGTAAATTATTAGACTTATTGTCAGCAGGGACACATATCCTGGTCCTGGAGGTCGGTTTTATCAGTAGTTAGTTATTCTGCGTTAGCTTCCTAGCAGCTCACTAGCTCTGTTACACACGGTTAAGCATCCCATTACTCTGTTCAACATGAGCTAAAAAAACAGATACATTTAGATACAGTCACACAAGCCTGCATCCTGTTGCTGGTGTGCAGCTAGTGTAACATTCTGGTGGCCTGCCACAACATGACTGATACATCTAAACCTATAGTTACATTGTTTTGTGTTGAGCATAATGGCCTGCTTTTATTGTGATCTGATTTAATTTTCTATGTGTTTTACTGTGATTGCAGAGTCAGAGCCAGACAGTGGATGTATCCTGACAAACAGATGTCCAACTCTGTGAACTGGTGTGTATATTTTAAATAAGTCTGCTAAAAGCCATGCTAATTTATTATTTTGGACGGATGCTGCACAACTCTTTTAACACCTCTGGTCTTAAAGTATTCTATGTACTTAAATCAAGCCTATTTATGAATTAACAAGCCACTTAACTATTTATTTATTTATTTTTCAGGCAACTGTGAAATACCAGAGCGTGGCTGTTGACACAAACGGCCCTTCTTTCTCTCAGCCATTTTCATCCACTCCAGTGAGGAGTTTCAGAGCAGCCAAACGACGTTGTCTGGAGTTTGAAGACTTTTCCAGCATCTCCACTAACCCAGACTCCTCATACAACCCTGCACAATCTGTTACAGCTGGAATAGAGACGGGGACAGGTCAGCTCTGTCCTGGACTGTCCACTGAAGTCCAGCCATCAGGCTGATGGATAACACCCTAACCCTACACCCACAGTAGAAGGAGCCCATTCTTACCAGCAGCTGTCAGACTGTAGAACAGTTTAGTTATTGGTTATTTAAGCATCACCTGTTTGACATATTATATGCTGAATATTCATTTGCAGTTTGGTTGTCTGAAATTATGTTTGACTGCTACATACATAGAGCTAATGGGTGTCTACGTATTTTCCTTTTGCTATATGAGCTGTGTAACAGCTAATGAAGGTTTATTCTATTCTAGAGTCTTCTCATCTTGAGTCAGTTCACATGGCAATTTTTAGTTTATTTAGCACAGTGCCATTGCAAATTAATGTTATTATGAAATATATATATGTTATAATTAAAATCTAATTTTAAAATGTCTTCTATTCATTGCAGTCCTACATCTAGCCTAGAATCTAATTTTGCTTTGCATGTAGGATGTCTTGCCAGGCAGGCAAGTCCAACATCTGCATCATAAGATGTGAAATTGAGTGTTTGAAAGATGCCTACTCAGCCTCAAAGCTTTACAGGGCACTGAAGAACCTTCAAGTTCAATTCAATTCAGTTTATTTATATAGCGCCAAATCACGACAAGAGTCGTCTCAAGGCACTTCACAAAGTAAACATTCCAATACAGTTCAGTTCATAAGCCAATCAGTAAAAAAGTTTCCTATATAAGGGACCCAGCAGATTGCATCAAGACACTGACTAGTGTCATTGTGTTGGTACAATCCTCATACTAAGCAAGCATTTAGCGACAGTGGGAAGGAAAACTCCCTTTTAACAGGAAGAAACCTCCAGAGGATCCTGGCTCAGTATGAGCAGCCATCCGCTACGGCTCACTGGGGGTTGAGAAGACAGAGCAGGCACACCCCACACCCACACACACACACACACACACACACACACACACACA
>SSNS01000604.1:67494-99337 GCA_006937985.1 Aphyosemion australe
GACGGGTTGGTGGTGTCCCACGGGCTGGGTTCTATGCTTCTTACGTACAGTCACCCAGCCGGCCTGAGGTCCCGGCTGCTCGGGTTCTACTGGAGGACCGCTACGGGGTGGTTCTGATCTAGTTAGCCCCGCGCTAGCTAAGTAGCTACGGCTATCTACAGGTTTTTCAACAGCGCGGAGCCGGGCCTCCAATTCTGACACCCTCGCCTCCAAAGCTACAAAAATACTACATTTATTACACGTACCATTATCACTAAAGGAGGCAGAGGAGTAACTAAACATCTGACACACAGAGCAAGAGATAGGAGACGGAGAGGGAGAGACAGAAGTAGCCATAGCCGCGCCGAGGCTAAGCTAACTAGGCAAACAACCTTTCACACCAAATAAAACTGCGTGCGAACTCAAATGGTTCCCTAAACGCTAGGTGCAACAGGAAATGTGTGTTTTCGCGTGCTTATGTACTACAAGAACTCAAAAATGTCTCAGTACGGAGAAATCAAACCAATTTTAGCAAGCCACAAACACCGAACAGCTACACTGAGTGCAAGCACTGAAACAGGAAGTGACGTAATGCCTTACCGCAGGTTCAGCCAATCAACCAAGTATGGATGATGACGTTTAGAAAGTAGATGATCAGAATCACTTATTGGCCAAAATTATAAAATAGAAGAAAGAAACTTGGTTAATATTTCACACAGTCACAACCTTAAAAAGACAAAACGGTAAACAAAATAACCACATGACAATGGAACAAGATTATTTTTATTAATATAGAAATACAGCAGCACAATTTATCCATCCATCCATTTTCTGCCACTTATCCAGAGTCGGGTCGCGGGGGCAGCAGCCTAAGGAGGGAAGCCCAGACTTCCCTCTCCCCAGCCACTTGGGCCAACTCCTCCGGGGGAATCCCAAGGAGTTCCCAGGCCAGCCGAGAGACATAATCTCTCCAGCGTGTCCTGGGTCTTCCTTTGGGTCTCCTCCCGGTTGGACGTGCCCGGAAAACCTCACCAGGGAGGCGTCCAGGAGGCATCCTAATCAGATGCCCGAGCCACCTCAACTGGCTCCTCTCGATGTGGAGGAGCAGCGGGTCTACTCCAAGCCCCTCCCGGATGGCCGAGCTTCTCACCCTATCTCTAAGGGAGAGTCCAGCCACCCTGCGAAGAGAACTCATTTCGGCCGCTTGTATCCGCGATCTCGTTCTTTCGGTCACTACCCAAAGCTCGTGACCATAGGTGAGGGTAGGAACGTAGATCGACCGGTAAATCGAGAGCTTTGCCTTTCGGCTCAGCTCTCTCTTCACCACGACAGACCGGTACAACGCCCCCATCACTGCAGACGCAGCACCAATCCGCCTATCGATCTCACGCTCCACCCTTCCCTCACTCGTGAACAAGACCCCGAGATACTTAAACTCCTCCACTTGGGGCAGGACCTCGTCCCTGACCTGGAGAAGGCATTCTACCCTTTTCCGACTCAAGACCATGGTCTCGGATTTAGAGGAGCTGATTCAGCAGCACAAGTAAAACAATATTTAGATAAATGAAATGTCTGTTTCACACCTGCTGAAGGTCGTCAGCCAGCTGGGAGGTCAACAACGAGCTGGATGATGGTGTTTTTGGTGACAGCATGTGACAAATAAACCTTTTGAATCTGCTCTTCACTCATATTGTCCATGAACCCTCAGCCGTACGTGGAAGCAGTGAATGCAGCTCTGTAGACATCTTGCTGGTTGAAAGCCCGGATGGTCAGTCGTGCTAAACCTGGTTCATTCTAGGAACCTGCAGACAGAAAGATGTAGTCATCTGTTACATTCCATTAACTAGAGACAGATCCCAAGAGCCTCACTGCACCAGACTTTTACTTTTAAAATAATTTGTGAGGAAATAACAATCATTGTGTTCCCTCTCTGATCTTTGACCTTACCTGTGTTTCTTTTCTACATCAAACGTTCTCCCCCTCCATAGGCATGAGTTCACATTTATAGCAAGAACACCTGAGGGATGAAGAATTAAAGGGCAAATTGCAGGTTAATTTTTTTTCTAATTCATATAGAATGCTGTCCAAAAAATACTATTTGAAACGTTTATTGTAGGTGTTTCATTTTAAAATGCATAACAGCCCAGTTTTTTGAGTAAAAGTGGCCTTTTTCAGTAAAGCTTCTAAAAACGCGTTTATCTAAATCTTAACCTCTGACGTAACCAGAGGGAGTGCCTGCATTCCTGCAAGTCTCAAGGCTAATTTATACTTGTCCGTCTGCGTCAGTACGGAGACACGCAGCGCCATTTTGCGTCGACGCATAAGCTCTCGGACGGGCTCGCGTAGGGTGACGGAGACATGCCTCCAAAAATAACTGTCCGTCGAGAGCAACGGAGAGCGCAAGCTTGTGATTGGTCAGGACGCCGCTTCTCTGAAATACGTCACCAGCAGCACTGCCACTGCCGACTCAAAAAATAAAGAGCGCTGAAGATATTTAGCGGCAGACACGGAGCAGATTGAAGAACGCCTCGCTGAAAAAGTTCGAAAATATGAAAGTTTATTCACTCGTGACTGAAGGAGCACAAAGATACACAGCGAGCGTTTTATTCATGGACGGAAATGACGAGAAACGTGGGTTTAGAGGTGCCGACCGCATGAAGAGGTGGAGGAGAATGAGGGACAAATTCGTCCGTGTTAAAAACTCTCTAAAATACATTAAAACAAGGTAAACACAGTAGTAAATACACTATCGTAGACCGGATACGTGACTGTAATGGTGGCAGGATACCCCAGAAATGTGCTACGCCCTCTGCTGTCCAGGCGGGGGGTTGCTTTGCAACATCCCCCAGCCAACAGAGAAGTAGAAACATAAAACGCCTCCGTCAACGCGTATACGTCTCTAGCCCGTGGAGCTCACGGAGAAGTATAACTCAGCCTTCACTCCTTCCACGGAGTCCATCTAAGAAAGCAAAGCTCACAAAAGGAACCATCTCCTCTCTTTTGACCCCGAGGTCAATTATTTTTGCAAGTTGCTCAGGAGCAAACAGATCCACCAGCTGCATGCGGGCACCTGGAGGTACCCTGACCAGATGGTGACGTATTCTGGGCTAAAGCTACGGTCCCAATACCCTAAGAAGTCCGAGCCACCGACAGCTGGTCCGTACCAACCTCTCTCTGACCCCCTGGATCAAACGGGACCTTCCACACAAGGTGTAGTAGACTCCCGCACTCTGGTGTCAAATGGCTTTATTAATTTGATAATTTGTTAAACTATACAGATTGATTTAACCCAGACATCATGAGATTCTCAGACTCTTAACGTAGACTCAGCTAAATAACACCTTCAGCTTACATCCCGTCACCTCATTAATGGTCTCAGTATTTTGCTTTAACCATCATTGGCCTTCGTTGTCCACCAGAAGGTTGGCACATTGGTACACTTTCATTTACAAGGCCATGCTTGGATTACTACCCAACTACATCTGTAACTTAATCTCACCGAGAAGTGTAACTTCTCACAGTCTGCGTGCAAACGATCAGTTGTTACTCTGTGTTCCGTTTGCTCGCACTGAACTGGGTAAAAGGGCTTTTGTTCACTCTGCTCCTTCTGCATGGAACAGGCTGCAGGAAAACTGGAAACTAACCGAGCTCCTTGAATACATTTAAAACCAGACTGAGAGCCCTTGAGACAGATTCCCTGTGTTGTAACTGCCTTCTGTAATTCTGTACATAACATGTCTGTGTAACTGGAAAATATATATATATATATATGTTGTAACTGTAACTTTTGCTGCCTCTTGGCCAGGACTCCCTTGAAAATGAGGTTTTTAATCTCAATGGGACCTTCCTGGTTAAATAAAGAATAAATAAAAATAAAAATAAATCATTCATCATAATTTGTCCTGTGTCATCATTGATTCAGAAATATAGTATTAAATTTATTTTATAACTATCTTCTTGACTCTGTCTAAATCATTCTGAAGTGTGCGGATCACTGATGGTAAAAGAACCTAGAGTAATGATAATAACCCTAACATTCAAAGATCAATAAAATTGATAATTCATATTTATATGGGTTATTACACCTCATTGATCATTTTCTAAATATGTGGCTATAGCCCTAACACTACACTCTGTTGATGTCACTTGGTTTGGCAGAAAAAAAAAACATTTTTCTCACAAAAATGACTCTAAAAGCCTAAATAATTTATGTATGTGTAAATTTGATTTGGAACGAGTTCCTATTATGTTTCTGAAGTAAACTAATGCTAACGTAGCCACCGGCTCTGAATTAAACTAATGCTAACGTAGCCACCAGCTCTGAAGTAAAGTAATGCTAACTTAGCCATTGGCTCTGAAGTAAACTAATGCTAACGTAGCCACCGGCTCTGAAGTAAAGTAATGCTAACGTAGCCACCGGCTCTGAAGTAAACTAATGCTAACGTAGCCACCGGGTCTGAAGTAAACTAATGCTAACGTAGCCACCGGCTCTGAAGTAAACTAATGCTAACGTAGCTACCGGCTCTGAAGTAAACTAATGCTAACGTAGCCACGGACTCTGAAGTAAACTAATGCTAACGCAGCCACCGGCTAGCGGACGACCGCTGAAGCGTGTTGGGAGAGACACGGCAGGCTGCGGTAAGAGAGGAGACTTTAATAGAAGGAACTTTCTTGAAGAAGGACTTTGGAACTGATACTTTGGGACCGGATTGGGAGCTTTATTATGAAGAAAAGAAATGATCAGCTTGAGGTGAGTCAGGAACAACACTTGAATGCTGGTGTCTAGCTGTTGCGGGCGGGGTTCTCATCATATGCGGCTGCTGAGTGTTGGAAATGAATAAGACCTGACATATTTGATGTGTCTTTTGATTTCATTGTTTGTTATTCAAGCTAACAAAGTACAGCAACGCTGTAGCAGCTAGTCTCTTCTCTTCTTAGTTGAATTGGCAGACGCCATGCTTCCAGGGCGCACTGCTGCCCTCTGCTGTTTCTTTCAGGTTACAGTCATAGTGCAAACGCATAATGTGGAGCTCATAGATATCATATATATCACTAGATGCCTTAAGTGGGAGTCGACAGCGTCCATACACGGCGGCCATCTTACCTCGGACAGTTTACGTTCTGTTCTCAATGGTAGCAGATGGAAGGTGAGTGAACAACTTAAACAAAAACACTCTTAACTTGATTAAATATTAACGGATTTACAAGCGGGTTGCATTATTACAATCCTTATAGCACATAGGCTTGATATGACATACTTTAACATTTTTAAATTAACGGGCCAAATCCGTCATATTTTACAGCCACATCTCTGGCGTTTATAACAAATGAAACCGTTTGAAATTCGGTTGAAAATTGAGCAAGTTAGAGTTATTTAAATAGTACATGCACCATTGACACCAATGTTACGATAGGGGGCAGCTGTCCGAGGTAAGATGGCCGCCGCGTAGGGACGTTCGTCCAATCGACAAACAGCGCGGGTAAGGCATCTAGTGATATATATGATATCTATGGTAGAGCTCACATGTCCCTAAACAGCGTATTTCAAGATGGAGGATGACAATGGAGCGTCGACCACAGTTTATGTATTAAAAATGTAAAATATCAAGCTGAGAGGAATATTTAGAATTGATGTTGGTGAGAAATATTAATGAAAAAGGACAAGTTTGTGCACTGGATATACAGAATTTGGTAGTAAACAGGTAAAAATATTTCACACTGGGGCTTTAAGGTCACACATTACTACAAATAAAGAATTCCTATTAATGCATCAAACTCTGTGTAATAGCAAACTGAGCGCCGACCAGAACTAACCAATAGCGTTAGACTACCGCTTACGTGCTTCAATTTTAAGGAAGCACCTCAGCTGATGAAGTGTTGATGAACTTTTCATGGACAAGTACGTCTTTATAATATAAATATATGAAACAAGACAAGAAAATAATAATTGTAAAACGTGTTTTAGCTCTGTTTGTTGGCTACGGAAGCACATTCATAAACAAGAAAAGTGCAGTCGTCATCTTAAAAATTCGAAGCGACAAACTCTTCGCGTGATACGATTGTCAGCCACTAGATGGTGCCATCGGATAAAACAAATTCTCCGGACAGCTACTTTAAATTAGGAAAATCAAAAAGTGTGAGAATGCTCAGATGCTCTGATTGGAATCTTTTCTTGATTGATTATGTTACCTCCATGGTGTACTCTGTGCATATGTAAAATATCTGCGCACCTGCATAAGTCATTAACAAACTGACAAGCTCACTACTTCTTCTGTGGTTTTCAAGTAAACATATTTTGATCTCACGCCCTCTAGTGGCACAAAAAGTATTACATCCTTGCACAGTAGAAGGACATGCACTGCATTTAACTGGGTAAAACTATTGCTCGGTTATGACATAAACGACAGTTAATCACTTGAAATATTCACATTTCCACTTGAAAAAATGTCTATACTGGCTTCCTAATGATTTTTCACTGGCTGAGAAGCCGATATTTACCATTGACGCTAGGGCTGCACAATATATCGAAAATGTATCGTTATCGCAATATCAGCATGCGCAATAGGCATATCCCAAAGAACAGAAAAATATCGCAATTAATGGTCATCTTTAGATTTTTGCTACACAAAATGCATTTTGTCAACCTAATGGAAGCATGACATTTTTGACAAATCAAACAGAGCCCTTCACCCATTTGGCCAATCGGTTGGGTTCTTATAGGTTAAATGCCTTGGTGCCTAGGTGGACGGCACTTCATTTGGATGGCTAGCAAACACCTGAGTTAGCTTAAAGAGCGTCGCAATGACTGAGGGTAAGACGTGTGCTGAAAATGTTAGCGAGAAAGAACTCATAATTCCAACAGCATGACTATTATTTCAAAGTACTTGTGTTCAACAAACAAAAGTACTTTGCAAGACATGCTAAACACTTGTGGCAACCACGAGGAGAAACACGACAAATATCTGTTGTCACCTCCAACGCAACCATAAAGATCTATATACAAGGCTCTAGAAAGCTAGCATTAGCAAACCCAAAGTCTCTGACGTTAAGACAAGTAAGAGCACAACAGCTCAGCAGATGCCCATGGGTGGGACTCCTTATGAGAAAACATCAACCATCAAAGCGGTACAAGGAAATAATGGAAGTAGTCGTTAAGTGCTACGGGAGTAAACATATTCGTTTAGCTCTGTAAATGTTCTACAGCATTGTCCTATTGTTTTAAATCACTCCAACATATTTTAATGATTATTGTTTACAAAAATATTCAAACAGATCATGCTAATTTTGTAATGTAAACTTGCATGATTTCATTTTGTTACTGTATTAATACTAATGATAGGGGATGGAGTGGTGTGTCTAAAGTATATATACAAAAACTGCAGATGTAAGTATTTGTTCATTTATCGCAAGTAATATCGATATCACAATATTAAGCACTGTTATCGCATATCGCAGGATTTCCTAATATCGTGCAGCCCTAATTGACGCGTTTGTTTACTCTTGCCTTCTTCAGCCAGCTCACATGCACCCCATGAGCACGCACACTCCAAAACGAGAACTTTTGTTCGCCTATATGACATCACAAAGGCCAGATATAACCAAATATGAGGCCAGCAGCAAACAAACCAGCACAACAAAGCTAATTTCATAACGTGAAACGTATAAATTATGTCTTACCGTTACTGATCCGTGTTTTCGGGGGGGGAAAGTCCACTCGGTTTGTGTATTCGATCTTCACAACAGCATGATGAGCCAATGCCAGGCTGTTTGCTTTGTCCCATCTAGACTGTTTACAGATCTCCAATGCCGCGTCCCATCATTTTCCGGTTTATGGCGCTTTGCTGAAAAAAAACCTCAACAACAAGCGAGGAAGCCATTACGCAGGAGGCGAGGCTCGTGCTGATTCTTGCTTCCTTCCACCAATCAATGCGCCCCTTAGTCCTGCGCGCGTCCGACACAGCCGAAATATTGCGTGTGATCTTGCGAGAAAATATGCCCTTTACAAAATACGATCAGAAAATCCATCCATCCATCCATTTTCTTCTGCTTATCCGGAGTCGGGTCGCGGGGGAAGCAGCTTAAAGAGGGAGGACCAGACTTCCCTCTCCCCAGCCACTTGGGCCAGCTCCTCCAGGGGAATTCCAAGGTGTTCCCTGGCCAGCCGAGAGACATAGTCCCTCCAGCGTGTCCTGGGTCTTCCTTTGGGTCTCCTCCCAGTTGGACGTGCCCGGAAAACCTCACCAGGGAGGCGTCCAGGAGGCATCCTAATCAGATGCCCAAGCCATCTCAACTGGCTCCTCTCGATGTGGAGGAGCAGCGGGTCTACTCCGAGCCAGATGACCGAGCTTCTCACCCTATCTCTAAGGGAGAGCCCAGCCACTCTGCGGAGAAAACTCATTTCGGCCGCTTGTATCACATAGTTGAGGGTAGGAACGAAGTTCGACCAGTAAATCGAGAGCTTCGCCTTTCTGCTCAGCTTTCTCTTCACCACGACTGACCGGTACAACGCCCCCATCACTGCAGACGCAGCACCAATCCGCCTGTCGATCTCACGCTCTACACTTCCCTCACTCGTGAACAAGACCCCAAGATACTTAAACTCCTCCACTTGGTGCAGGACCTCGTCCCTGACCTGGAGAAGGCATTCTACCTTTTTCTGACTCAAGACCATGGTCTCAGATTTAGAGGAGCTGATTCTCATCCCAGCTGCTTCACACTCTGCTGCGAACTGCTCCAGCAAAAGCCGGAGATCACGTTCTGATGAAGTCAACAGGACCAAATCTGCAAAAAGCAGAGACCTGATCCTTAGGCCCCCAAAACGGATCCCCTCACCACCTTGACTGCACCTAGAAATCCTGTCCATAAAAGTTATGAACAGAATCGGTGACAAAGGGCAGCCTTGGCAGAGTCCAACTCTCACCGGAAACGAGCCTGAACGAACGAACTCCCACGCACCCTCCAGGACCCCCCCAAGGGTATAGAGCTGGTCCAGTGTTCCACGGCCAGGACGAAAACCACATTGCTTCTCCTGGATCCGAGGTTCGACTATCCGACAGACCCTCCTCTCCAGAACCCCTGAATAGACCTTACCAGGGAGGCTCAGGAGTGTGATCCCCCTGTAATTAGAACACACCCTCCAGGTCCCCCTTTTTAAATAGGGGGACCACCACCCAGGTCTGCCAGTCCAGTGGAACTGCCCCCGATGTCCACGCGATATTGCAGAGCCGCGTCAACCAACACAGCCCCACAACATCCAGAGCCTTAAGGAAATCCAGGCGGATCTCATCCACCCCCGGAGCCTTTGCACCAAGGAGTTTTTTGACCACCTCAGTGACCTCGGCTCCAGAGATTGGAGAGCCCAACCCAAAGCCCCCAGACTCTGCTTCCACCCTGGAAGACATGCCGGTGGGTTTGATGAGGTCTTCGAACTATCGGCCCACCAATTCACAACGTCCCGAGTCGAGGTCAGCAGCACACCCTCCCCACTGTAAAGAGTGTTGGTAGTGCACTGCTTTCCCCTCCTGAGGCACCGGATGGTGGACCAGATTCTCTTCACAGCCATACAGAAGTCTTGTTCCATGGTCTCACCGAACTCCTCCCATGCCCGGGTTTTTGCCTCCGTGACCACCTGAGCCGCATTCCGCTTGGACTGCTGGTACCTATCAGCTGCCTCCAGAGTCCCACAGGCCAAAAAGACCTGATAGGACTCTTTCTTCAGCTTGACAGCATCCCTAACCACTGGTGTCCACCAGCGGGTTCGGGAATTGCCGGCACAACAGGCACTGACCGCCCTGCGGCCACAGCTGCGGTCAGCCGCCTCGACAATGGAGTCACGGAACATGGCCCATTCGGACTCAATGTCCCGTGCCTCCGCCGGGACACGTTCAAAGTTCTGTCGGAGGTGGGAAATGAAGCTCCTTCTGACAGGAGACTGCCAGACGTTCCCGGGCAGACCCTCACAACACGTTTGGGTCTGCCAGGTCTGACCGGCATCTTCCCCCACCATCGAAGCCAACTCACCACCAGGTAATGGTCAGTTGACAGCTCCACCCCTCTCTTCACCCGAGTGTCCAAGACATATGGTCGCAGATCAGATGAAACGACAACAAAATCGATCATCGACCTGCGGCCTAAGGTATCCTGGTGCCAAGAGCACATATGGACACCTTTATGCTTGAACATGGTGTTCGTTATGGACAATCCATGATGAGCACAGAAGTCCAATAACAAAACACCACTCGGATTCAGATCAGGGGGGCCGTTCCTCCCAACCACACCTCCTTCCAGGTCTCACTGTTGTTGCCCACGTGAGCATTGAAGTCCCCCAGCAGAACGAGGGAGTCACCTGAAGGAGCGCTTTCCAGTACCCCCTCCAGGGACTACTGGGTGGGTAGTCTGAGCTGCAGTTTGGTGCATAAGCACAAACCATAGTCAGGACCCGACCCCCCACACGAAGGAGGAGGGAGGCTACCCTCTTGTTCACCGGGGTAAACCCCAACGTACAGGCACCAAGATGGGGGGCAAGAAGTATGCCCACCCATGCTCAACGCCTCTCAGTGGGAGCAACTCCAGAGTAGTAGAGAGTCCAACCCATCTCGAGGAAACTGGTTTCAGAGCCAGAGCCATGCATTGAGGTGAGGTGAGTCCAACTATATCTAGTTGGAACCTCTCAACCTCACACACCAACTCTGGCTGTTTCCCCACCAGAGAGGTGACATTCCACGTGCCTAGAGCCAGCTTCTGTAGCCAAGGATCAGACCACCAAGGTCCCTGCCTTCGGCTAGAATCAGAAAAGCACATTTTTAATTTATTTTTCCAATACAATTTATTTTAATGGCCTTAAAGGCTATAATAGGACGTAGATATCCACGGTATTATAGGTGATGACTCCTTTAACCAATTTACAGGTTAACTATGTACATCCCTAACACACACACACACACACAAAAATTATCCTCAGGGAGTCATAACACCATAGTTAGCATGCAGATCTTTGAATATTCATGTCCTGGTCGAGTGGGTGGGAAAAACAGATCCTTTTATACAGGTCCTTCTCAGAAAATTGGGCAGCAGTAGCTCAGTAGAGCGGGTTGTCCAATAATCGGAAGGTTGCAGGTTCGATCCCGGCTCCGGCCAGAGAATGCTGCTGTGTGTCCTTGGGCAAGACACTTAACCCGGCTCGCCTGCTGGTGGTGGTCGGAGGGACTGGTGGCGCCAGTGCTCGGCAGCCTCGCCTCTGTCAGTGCGCCCCAGGGCAGCTGTGGCTACATTGTAGCTCATCCCCACCAGCGTGTGAATGGGTGAATGACTGATTGTATTGTGAAGCGCCTTGGGGGGTTGTAGAACCCTAAGAAGGCGCTATAAAAAATTAGCATATTGTGATAAAGTTAATTATTTTCTGTAATGTACTGATAAACATTAGACTTTCATATATTTTAGATTCATTACACACAACTGAAGTAGTTCAAGCCATTTATTGGTTTAATATTGATGATTGTGGCATACAGCACATGAAAACCCAAAATTCCTATCTCAAAAAATTAGCATATCATGAAAAGGTTCTCTAAACGAGCTATTAACCTAATCATCTGAATCAACTAATTAACTCTAAACACCTGCAAACGATTCCTGAGGCTTTTAAAAACTCCCAGCCTGGTTCATTACTCAAAACCGCAATCATGGGTAAGACTGCCGACCTGACTGCTGTCCAGAAGGCCATCATTGACACCCTCAAGCAAGAGGGTAAGACACAGAAAGAAATTTCTGAATGAATTGGCTGTTCCCAGAGTGCTGTATCAAGGCACCTCAGTGGGAAGTCTGTGGGAAGGAAAAAGTGTGGCAGAAAACGCTGCACAACGAGAAGAGGTGACCGCACCCTGAGGAAGATTGTGGAGAAGGACCGATTCCAGACCTTGGGGGACCTGCGGAAGCAGTGGACTGAGTCCGGAGTGAAAACATCCAGAGCCACCGTGTACAGGCGTGTGCAGGAAATGGGCTACAGGTGCCGCATTCCCCTGGTCAAGCCACTTTTGAACCAGAAACAGCGGCAGAAGCGCCTGACCTGGGCTACAGTGAAGCAGCACTGGCCTGTTGCTCAGTGGTCCAAAGTACTTTTTTCGGATGAAAGCAAATTTTGCATGTCATTCGGAAATCAAGGTGCCAGAGTCTGGAGGAAAACTGGGCAGAGGGAAATGCCAAAATGCCTGAAGTCCAGTGTCAAGTACCCACAGTCAGTGATGGTCTGGGGTGCCATGTCAGCTGCTGGTGTTGGTCCACTGTGTTTTATCAAGGGCAGGGTAAATGCAGCTAGCTATCAGGAGATTTTGGAGCATGTCATGCTTCCATCTGCTGAAACGCTTTATGGAGATGAAGATTTCATTTTTCAGCACGACCTGGCACCTGCTCACAGTGCCAAAACCACTGGTAAATGGTTTACTGACCATGGTATTACTGTGCTCAATTGGCCTGCCAACTCTCCTGACCTGAACCCCATAGAGAATCTGTGGGATGTTGTGAAGAGAAAGTTGAGAGACGCAAGACCCAACACTCTGGATGAGCTTAAGGCCACTATCGAAGCATCCTGGGCCTCCATAACACCTCAGCAGTGCCACAGGCTGATTGCCTCCATGCCACGCCGCATTGAAGCAGTCATTTCTGCAAAAGGATTCCCAACCAAGTATTGAGTGCATAACTGAACATAATTATTTGAAGGTTGACCTTTTTTGTATTAAAAACACTTTTCTTTTATTGGTCAGTTGGAATATGCTAATTTTTTGAGATAGGAATTTTGGGTTTTCATGAGCTGTATGCCACAATCATTAATATTAAACCAATAAACGGCTTGAACTACTTCAGTTGTGTGTAATGAATCTAAAATATATGAAAGTCTAATGTTTATCAGGACATTACAGAAAATAACAAAGGACCTGTAGTAGGACTTATGTGTCTTTCATTTGATTGTTTATCAGGAGTCCTGGGATATTTTAAGCCCCAGCAGTTTCATAGAGGCTCAAAGATCAGTTTCCAATTGCAAAAAATCTCACCCCAGCCTTCCACAGAACATGAGGGGAGCGAAACGACCACACAGCATACTACGTGGCAATTAGGCATTGTTATAGTTTAAATTCATATAATTGTTTCTGTGTTTCCTACAGATGTTAAACAGATGGTGCTGGTTAAAGAAGAAGCCCCTGGTGTGGACCAGCAGGACCCAGAACTCCTCCACATAAAGGAGGAACAGGAGGAACTCTGGACCAGTCTGGAGGGAGAGCAGCTCCATTTGGAGGAGGAGACTGATGCTGCCAGGTTTCCATTCACTGTAGTTACTATAAAGAGTGAGGATGATGAAGAGAAACCTCTGTTCTCACAGCTTCATCAGCAGCAATTAGAAGACGGAGATGTTCCAACCAGCAGCTCAGCTGACCAGATGACAGCAGAAACTGGTGGAGGAGCAGAAACTAGCAGGAACCCAGATCTGAACCCTCATCAAAAGACATCTGATTCTTCAGAGACTGAAGTTAGTGGAGATGATGAGGAGGATGATGATGTGAATCTAGACTCTGATCTGTCAGACTCTGGGTCAGAACCTGGAGACGGAGACAATGACTGGAATGAGAGCAGGTCTTCTGAGTCAGATGTTAAGACTGTCAACAAATCCTTTAGCTGCTCCGAGTGTGGTGAACAATTTCTCCACAAGTGGACTCTCCAGAAACATGTGAGAGTGACGGGTCATTCAGCAATAGAGTCTTCAGGCTGTTTGGTTAATAAAAAGTGTGTTAGAGTGAAGCAACATGTAGACTCATGCAGGAAAGTCCAGAAAGAACTAAAATCATTTAGTTGTAATGTCTGTGGAAAAACATTTAGCCGAAAGACAGATTTAAATAGACACACGAGAGTCCACACAGGACAGAAGCCTTTTGCCTGTGAGCTCTGTGGTCAAAGATTTAGCCAAAAGTCAACTTTAAACACTCACATGAGTGTCCACACAGGACAGAAGCCATTTGCTTGTGAGTTCTGTGAAAAAAGATTTATCCGAAAGACAGATTTAAACACTCACATGAGAGTCCACACAGGACAGAAGCCTTTTGGTTGTGAGCTCTGTGGAAAAACATTTAGCCGAAAGACAGATTTAAATGGTCACACGAGAGTCCACATGGGACAGAAGCCTTTTGCTTGTGAGCTCTGTGGACAAAGATTTAGCAGAAAGACAACTTTAAACGCTCACATGAAAGTCCACACAGGACAGAAGCCTTTTGCTTGTGAGTTCTGTGGAAAAAAATTTATCCGAAAGGCAAATGTAAACAGTCACATGAGAGTCCACACAGGACAGAAGCCTTTTGCCTGTGAGCTCTGTGGACAAAGATTTAGCCAAAAGAGAACTTTAAACATTCACATGAGGGTCCACACAGAACAGAAGCCTTTTGTTTGTGAGCTCTGTGGACAAAGATTTAGCCAAAAGAAAACTTTAAACACTCACATGAGAGTCCACACAGAACAGAAGCCTTTTGCTTGTGAGCTCTGTGGACAAATATTTAACCGAAAGACAACTTTAAACAATCACATGAGAGTCCACCAGGGCTGAAAGATCTATTGTTTTCTGATCAAATTGTGATTTCAAACAACACGATCATGTGATTGCTAAGACTGCTTTTTTTGTAGTGCTCCTGGCTGACCCAGGGTCTGCTGTGTCAACTATTTTAGACATCCAAGTTTTTCCCTGGTTTTAAAAGTGTTACGGCAATTGTAGCAAACGGGGCTGGGGGTGTGGGGTTATAGGAGCCAATCCCAAATCTTGAGCTGACAGAGGTGCACGTTTGGTTGTGGTTTTTTTTTTTTTTTTTTTCGCTTTTTGTTTTGTTTTTCTTTTCAAAGCGCTGGTACAGCTGATAATAATGGCTATGGTCTTCTGTCACAAATTTTCTGTCCCTCCCTCAGCTCCGTTCATGAGTGTGAGACAGAGATTTATTCAACGTCTTCCTGCCACAACAGAACGGGACTTAACGTTATAACATTGAGTGGACTTGAAACCGCAACTTCTCTAGCCTAGGAATCTAGACCGTCAGTTGCTGAAGCAAAAGGATTTTGCTCTGCATCTCAGTCTTGGCACGCTCCATTGGAACCTCCGCAGCCCTGGAAAGTCTGATGGCTAGCCACTCACAGCGCTCTATCGGTTTGGTGGGCGGAGTTATGCGACAGAGTGGACAAGATGGTGATAGCTCGTCTGAAACAGCTTTGGCATCAGCTTTGGACTGTTTAGAAGTGTGGTTTTCTCTAAGTCAAGGATAGAGGTAGTTAAATCCTCTGTTTAGAAAAATAATGTATTTCGTCTTCTTCGACAGTGTATGGCAGACATCCCTGTTGACTAACATCTGTAGCAGTAAGTACGCCATGTTGTTTGTTGTCCAATAACCTGCGGAGACAGTTTAAAAGACAACCGTAGATCCCGCCTCACGACTGAGAGCTGTCAATGAGTCATGGCCAGACTCTGTCTATATTCACATAAATAGGGTGGCTTGTCAGGCTACAACTTCTCTTCTTTTAAGGTAACTGGCCAGAGGCAAATTTCCTTTGAAAGATGTGTGTAAAAAAGTATTAAAACCTCAGCTGCTTAGCCTAGTGAACTAGACCAAATCTTGCTTTGCAGAGTTTTATATTCACATATATAGGATGGCTTGCCAGGCTATCAGCTGCTACTACTATCAACACTTTTAAATCCAAGGTCAAGGTCAAATGTGTTTGTATAGCACGTTTAAACAGCTGTTGCTGACCAAAGTGCTTCACAGCATTAATAAAAACAGATCACAATACAAAAATAAAAAATGTATAAAACAATGCAACTAAATTCAAAAATAAAACACAGTTAAAATAGGTGAGACAAAGTGTCCAAGACAATCCCTTAATAAAGGCTCCCAAGAATTGGTCGTCACAGACCATTTTAAATGATGCACAACTAAGCTACAAGAGGTAGAAAATACCTCATTTGTTACTAATTAAAAGCCAGCTCATAAAAATGCGTCTTTAACAAAGTTTTAAAATGACTCTGAGCCTGAGCGGCCCTAATATTTGCAGGAAGTCTGTTTCACATTCTGGGGCCTGCCACAGAAAAAAACCAGGAAACCTTGGATGTGAATTCACCAAACAAACACCTTTCAGACCGTCACATTTAATGTTTTTCCTCCCGACCGCGGACACGTTCTCCATTTAGATGTACATTGTTCAGCTGTTACTGGCGTGTCTGTGGCTACAGGTAGCTTGTGTTTAGGCAGCAGCTGGCTCTGGACTCTGATTGGTTCTTTTCTAGTCCCGCCTCTTCCATTTATCTGATTGTTTTTTTCCCCTTCTCCCATATTTTCCTAGCCTGGCCAGCCATACCAATGCTTCCTTATGGGAAGCAATGGGTCTGGTAACGCTCCCATTCAAATAACCCCACCCCCTGAGAATTCTAGCTGAGCCAATTGCTGGGTTTCACTCACCTGACCCGGAAGTCGGGCGAAACTCAAACACGGGTCAGGAAGTGTTCTGCTTCAGTACAAAACACAGCGCGATGGAGGAAAGCGAGTATAGTAAGGCATTAAATGGACTGGCACAGACGTGATGTCGCGAAAAAATACATCTTCATGTAGGTTACGACCCATATAGTTTAAAAAAGTGCGTTTTCATACTCTGGAGGATTTACCCAGCGTTGAAGCGATTGACATAACAAACTACTTCGTGCTGCATATCTCATATTATACAGCAAACCAAATGAAAGCCTTCAACAGCCTGGAAGCCTACAACTATTTTATTTCAGGTTGGGTAAACCATTTAGTGATCTGAGAAGCTCTAAATGACTGTTGTCTTGTTTTTGCTCAGGTCAGTAGTGAGTAGTGCTATTTAGCCCATGATAACAATGATATCGCTATTGATAATGAGTATGTTTATGTGCTAGAATCTACTGGTAAATAACTTATTATGCCTATTTAAATCTAAATCTCTGGTACGTTAGTTTGTTTTTATAGGGTATAAACGCCACATTACAACACTAAGCTAAATGCTAACAACATTAGCACTCTGAAAGCTATTTGCGGTACTGACACGTGAAAACAGTATCAAACTGTTTACCTGCCGTTTTTATGGCTGTGTTTAATAAAATGCTATAAAACATTTAGTAAACCCTTACCTGTTAGAAAGTGATCGCTGCAAACTTTAGCGTTGTCCGTTTCAGCTCCTAATGTTTTAGCCGGAGATTACTGATTCACTGCTGACGTCTTCTTTCAGTACGTTCTTTTTAAAAATACGTCCTTTGTGGCGCACTACTTTCGGGATCCCCCAAAAAACGTTGGTCTTTGTCCCAATTAGAGCGATTGCAACAACCATAGACAACACAGAATTTGAGCATTTTAACGCCAAATCAACAAGTGTGCCGAGGCAGCTCCTGCTTGACCCGTATCTGCATTTGTTTACGTGGACTTCAATAGGAGAGGCAGGGAAGAGGCGGGGACGCTACGTCATGTGAAACCCAGCAATCAGCGCTGAGCAGCGTACGTCACACACTGCGACTCTCAGTTTCTCATAAACAATGAAGACGGCATCTGAAGCGGAGTTCACTGCGGCTCTTTCCTCTGTTCTAAATGACTTGGACATGTGTTTAAAACCACAACAAGAAGAGCGCTAAAAGCCTTGTCCTGAAATCATTCCCCCATCGCGTCCAGACAGAAACTGTCTATTACTTGTCACAAGTCTCACAAAGTGAGACAGTGTCCCGTTACTAACAGACTCCTGTTTTGTGTTTGAAGCTGGCATTTAGAAACGGTAAACAAATTGGCAAAAGCAGTGAGGGGGGCTGTCAACCAACAATTAATCCCTTCTAGAAATGGTGTTTGGAAATTCCATCGTGTCTCTGATCTGCAACTGTTCTAGTTCAGAATTACCAGAGGGCTTACAACCTCTTCCTCTGCTTTGAGGTTACTGACCAAGAGCCTGGAGTCACCTGTCCCTCTGTGGAGGTGTTTCCATGAGCTGGATGAGTTCCAATCATATGTGAGGACTCAACAGTAACAGGCTGACCAAGGATGCTTGTCCACCAGAAGATAGGGCAAGCCGGGGCTAGAGGACACTGTCTTTAGACAAAACTTAGGGAGTGAGTCAGAAAGATCCTGTCTGTAGAGGACACAAGCTACCCAGAAAGACTGTCAGGTACAGGTCAGGGTGGGAGAAGCTACGTCCATGACATCATTTCAGGGCTCCAGTGTTTTGTGGTCTTACAGGTATCATCTATCCTACCTGGGGTTGAGTCAGTGTTTCCTTTTTAGTTTAGACAATACACCAGCTCCGGTGGCCTAGTGGTAGAGTGTCCGCCCCGGGACTGGGAGAGCGGGGTTCAAATCCTGGTTGGGTCATTCCAAAGACTTTGAAAAAATGGGACCCAATACCTCCTTGCTTGACACTCAGCGAGTGGGTTGGATTGGGGGTTAAACCACCAAATAGTTCCTGAGCTCACCGCTCCCCACCACGGGATGGGTCACATGTGGAGACTTAATTTCACCAGTGTGTGATGATTTTTTTTAATGCTTTTTAATTGTTTTTTAATTATTTTTATGTAGCACAGGACTATTTTAGCTTGTGTTTCTTACATTTTTTCATGTGAAGTGCTTTGGTTGGTTGTAATGCTGTGTTAAAAGCGCTATATAAATAAAATGGTATGGTATGACTAACTGAAGGCTGTCGTCTCCTTTAGATGTAGGAAATTTGGTGGTTTAACCCCCAATCCAACCCCTTAGTGCTGAGTGTCAAGTGAGGAGGCATTGGGTCCCATTTTTTCAAAGTCTTTGGTATGACCCGACCGGGAATCGAACCCTGATCTCCCAGTCCCGGGGCGGACACTCTACCACTAGGCCACCGGAGCCGGTAAAAACGTGATGAACACATGCTGTTCCTTATTGCTTTTACCTAAATAGATCAGGTGCTGATGTTGATAAAATTTTTCTCTCAAACCTCATCTTTGATTTGCTGTTGAAGGTATTTAGTTTAGTTGTTTTCTTTCGTTAAAGCCACAATGTGTAATATTTGTACCTGTTTACTACCAAATTCTGTGCATCCAGTGCACAAACTTGTCCTTTTTCATTAATATTTCTCACCAACATCAATTCTAAATATTCCTCTCAGCTTCAAATTTTACATTTTTAATAAATAAATTGTGGTCGACGCTCCATGGTCATCCTCCATCTTGAAATATGGTAGCTATTTAGGGACATTTAGGCGCGCGTCGTCTCGTTGGGGGAGGGGGGGCTACGCATGGCATTATGCATTAAGACTGAACAGTTATTAAAAATGTTTTATTAAATTTGTTATATGCTTTGTGTGGGTTAGGCTACAGAGATTGGAAATAAATCAATCTCATGCTTTTTTATAAAAAACGAACCAGATGGCTGGAGTGAACGCTGGAGTTGTTGCCTTTTTGAGTGGGCCACCGTAGCTGCAATACTTACTCTGAACTGTATGGCGCTAAAGAGTCGCAATTTTTACCATGATTTCTATGAATTTCCCACATGGGACCTTTAAAGTCCTGGAGGACTCTGTTTCTGTGTGAAAACTAATTTTATAACTTTTTAGCTTTAAACGTGTGATGGAGCTTCAGGGTCGTTTATGACTGAAGTCTGTTTAGATTCACCTGAGGTGGAGAAATCTTTGATTTTTACCTAGTTTGGTTTTCTATGCTTTGGTTTGATGAGACGTCATCGTTTCACTTAGATGAACGCTGACTTTGCTACTAAGTGTTGTTCTAGATCCTAGCCATGATCTTTATGCTTCATTATTTGTTTCTTCTGATTGTAATAAAAGTTAAAGTTTGCTGATGACCCAGGACTGTTTTCTCATTGTCTAATAAAATCCCACAACACTACACAAGGCTCCATCAGCTGTTGTGTTTCATCTGGTGGTGGGAACGTTCAGAAGCAGCTGAGATGCTGACCTCAGCGCTCTGACTGGATCAGGATGCTGCAGCTCATCAGACACGTTTCATTTCCTTGAAGAGTCTTGAAAGCTCCTGAACTGAATGATGAAACCAACAGGAAGCCAGTGGAAAGAGGCCATACAGGAGCGATTCAAGTTCAAGTTTATTTATAAAGCGCCTTCACATGGCTTAAGGGACAAACATAGCACTGAACACCTTTAAATAAAAACATAAAACATTTAAAAGAGCTAAAAACCTATAGTTAGAATTTGAAAAAGCACGACTCCCTTGTGGACACCAGTGGTTAGGGATGCTGTCAAGCTGAAGAAAGAGTCCTATCAGGTCTTTTTGGCCTGTGGGACTCCGGAGGCAGCTGATAGGTACCGGCAGTCCAAGTGGAATGCGGCTCGGGTGGTCGCGGAGGCAAAAACCCGGGCATGGGAGGAGTTTGGTGAGACCATGGAACAAGACTTCCGTACGGCTTCCAGGAGATTCTGGTCCACCATCCGGCGCCTCAGGAGGGGAAAGCAGTGCACTACCAACACTGTTTACAGTGGGGAGGGTGTGCTGCTGACCTCGACTCGGGACGTTGTGAATCGGTGGGCCGAGTACTTCGAAGACCTCCTCAATCCCACCGGCACGTCTTCCAGTGTGGAAGCAGAGTCTGGGGACTTTGGGTTGGGCTCTCCAATCTCTGGAGCCGAGGTCACTGAGGTGGTCAAAATACTCCTCAGTGGAAAGGCTCCGGGGGTGGATGAGATCCGCCCGGATTTCCTTAAGGCCCTGGATGTTGTGGGGCTGTGTTGGTTGACGCGGCTCTGCAATATCGCGTGGACATCGGGGGCAGTTCCACTGGATTGGCAGACCGGGGTGGTGGTCCCCCTATTTAAAAAGGGGGACCGCAGGGTGTGTTCCAACTACAGGGGGATCACACTCCTGAGCCTCCCTGGTAAGGTCTATTCAGGGGTTCTGGAGAGGAGGGTCCGTCAGATAGTCGAACCTCGGATCCAGGAGGAGCAGTGTGGTTTTGGTCCTGGCCGTGGAACACTGGACCAGCTCTATACCCTTGGGGGGGTCCTGGAGGGTGCGTGGGAGTTCGCCCAACCAATCTACATGTGTTTTGTGGATTTGGAGAAGGCGTTCGACCGCGTCCCTCGGGGGCCCTGTGGGGGGTACTCTGGGAGTATGGGGTACCAGGCCCCTTGATACGGGCTGTTAGGTCCCTGTACGACCAGTGTCAGAGCTTGGTCCGCATTGCCGGCAGTAAGTCGGGCTCGTTTCCGGTGAGAGTTGGACTCCGCCAAGGCTGCCCTTTGTCACCGATTCTGTTCATAACTTTTATGGACAGGATTTCTAGGTGCAGCCAAGGTGGTGAGGGGATCCGTTTTGGTGGACTAAGGATCAGGTCTCTGCTTTTTGCAGATGATGTGGTCCTGTTGGCTTCGTCAGAACGTGATCTCCGGCTTTCGCTGGAGCAGTTCACAGCCGGGTGTGAAGCAGCTGGGATGAGAATCAGCTCCTCTAAATCCGAGACCATGGTCTTGAGTCGGAAAAGGGTAGAATGCCTTCTCCAGGTCAGGGACGAGGTCCTGCCCCAAGTGGAGGAGTTTAAGTATCTCGGGGTCTTGTTCACGAGTGAGGGAAGGGTGGAGCGTGAGATCGATAGGCGGAT
Organism: Aphyosemion australe; assembly: GCA_006937985.1. Lineage (NCBI taxonomy): Eukaryota > Metazoa > Chordata > Actinopteri > Cyprinodontiformes > Nothobranchiidae > Aphyosemion > Aphyosemion australe. The sequence continues at coordinate 89,076 of SSNS01000604.1, forward strand.
TGGTGCTGCGTCTGCAGTGATGCGGGCATTGTACCGGTCTGTCGTGGTGAAGAGAGAGCTGAGCCGAAAGGAGAAGCTCTCAATTTACCGGTCGATCTACATTCCTACCCTCACCTATGGTCACGAGCTTTGGGTAGTGACTGAAAGAACGAGATCGCGGATACAAGCGGCCGAAATGAGTTTTCTTCGCAGGGTGTCTGGACTCTCCCTTAGAGATAGGGTGAGAAGCTCGGCCATCCGGGAGGGGCTCGGAGTAGACCCGCTGCTCCTCCACATCGAGAGGAGCCAGTTGAGGTGGCTCGGGCATCTGATTAGGATGCCTCCTGGACGCCTCCCTGGTGAGGATTTCCGGGCACGTCCAACCGGGAGGAGACCCAAAGGAAGACCCAGGACACGCTGGAGAGATTATGTCTCTCGGCTGGCCTGGGAACGCCTTGGGATTCCCCCGGAGGAGCTGGCCCAAGTGGCTGGGGAGAGGGAGGTCTGGGCTTCCCTCCTTAGGCTGCTGCCCCCGCGACCCGACTCCGGATAAGCGGGAGAAAATGGATGGATGGATGGATGGATGGACTCCCTTTTGATCTGAGGCTGTGCCGCAATGGAATGTAAGGGTGAGTCAGAGCTGACCAATAACGTGGAGCCAACCCATTCAAACATTTATAAACAAACAAGACCTTAAAGGAAATCCTAAAAGACACTGGGAGCCAGTGTAGAGATGCTAAGATGGGCGTGATGTGCTCTGCCAGCCGGGGGGGGGGGGGTAGATGAAGGTAGACATCTGATTATAGTCCTGAGGTGTTGGCTCCTCCTCTTTTGTAGAAGTTGTTCAGTCTCCCCATGTACTGCTCAGAGCATTCCTCACCGCCCTGGATGGCATCAACCACACTGGTCCTCTTGTGTCTGAGTATCTGGTCTTTAGGACGCACGTCTCTGTCTGCTGCTGTTGGTGGGCTTAAAGAGAACCGGTGTGTTAGTATGATGTGTTATAATGAGTATTTCATTAGTATCTATTATAGTATTATAGTGATTCTATGTAGAACATGTATGATAATCAGCATTATTGTTCTGCTCATCAGGGCTCAGTGGGTGGAGAGACCAGCAGGTGGCGCTAGTGCACCTTTCCGCTGGTCACCGAGCAACGGAAGAAGCAGAAACCGGAAGCTGCTAGCAGAGCTAGCTAGCTTGTTGTTGTTGTGGTGTGTGAGGTGAATGTTTGAGGCTCTGCAGTAAAAATGTCTTCACTTCAGTCTCTGGGAGAGTTGATCAGCTAAAGCGACTAACTGCTGCTGCTGCAGAAATCTTCTCACCAGGCTGTGGAAACTTTCTTCTCCTCCTCAACAACTTGGTGGAGTTGTTTCCAGAAGCAGAGAAGATCTTCTGCGCTCTTCGTGACAATCGGAGCTCCAGCATCAGGTGAGAAAGCGGTGAGTTCAGCTTTTCTCTAGACTTCCTGCCCTCTGGATCTGCTGCTGTTCCTTTGGCCTCTCTGAGAAACGCGCTCGTTTTGCTGCTTTCATCAGACTGAAGAGGTTCCCTCTATCAGACTCGCTCATTTGAGTTGGTCATGATGCAGGATCGCTGCTCGCTAGCTCTCTGATCCATCCTGCTCACACTCTCCGACGGAAAAGCCCCGAATCTGAATGTGACTCTGGAGGAAAAAGCGGTTAGCTCTACTCCGTGAACTGTGGTGACCAAAGGTCCTCTTTTCCAGACTGGATGTGTCCTCAGCTGATCAGAACCAAAGCGTTGGGTCTTTCATCTCCTGCGTTCTTCTGAAGCAGCATCTTAATCAGCTCTCCTGCTTTGTTTCTATTGCAGCTGTTAGCTAAACACGGCTAAAGGAAACCTGCTACCACTTCAGGATCATCCATCAGCTGGGACTGGGTCATCGTGGCTTCTGGACAGCATGGACACAGGTACTGGTGTGTGTGTGTGTGTGTGTGTGTGTGTGTGTCTAGACAGTGTGTGTGTGTGTGTGTGTGTGTGTGTGTGTTCTGGACAGCATGGACACAGGTACTGGTGTGTGTGTGTGTGTGTGTGTGTGTGTTCTGGACAGCATGGACACAGGTACTGGTGTGTGTGTGTGTGTGTGTGTGTGTGTGTGTGTGTGTGTGTGTGTGTGTGTGTGTGTGTGTGTGTGTGTTCTCTTTTATGTTCTGGACAGCATGGACACAGGTACTGGTGTGTGTGTGTGTGTGTGTGTGTGTGTGTGTGTGTGTGTGTGTGTGTGTGTGTGGCCACTGCAGGAACAGTGCAACATACAAAACCAGCAAAGGTTTAGAATCAACAGAATAAAAGACCAACTGAACTACAAATATACACGAGTGTTGAAACTGACTTCTGCACGCTTTAAAGGGCGGGTTGGACTGGAGTTGGAAGTGTTTGGAATGCTCTCTTTTAGGTTTTGGACTTTAATGATTGCTTTGGAAATAAAAGTTAGCCCCTGTTTCCGTGGAGACCACACAGTAGCTCACTTGGACTCTGATCTGTTGAGCTTCATCTCCCTGTGGGAGGTTTTCAGACTACATGGTTTTTATCTGGCTTAGTTAGTTTATGTTCCAAGTTTGACGAGTTGAACTCTGATACTTAAGGCTAAGCATAATACACGTATTAGCATGTGAAGCTAATCTCACTATGTGCTTTACCTTCCAGGAGTGGTGATTCCCCCTCCTAGCAGAGTCAACTGAGGACACGTTCTTAAATAAAGAGCTTTACTTGAACTCCTTTCACGACTCGTCTCGTTTATGTTGACGGCCCTCGACTCCTAGAGAGCCTGGACATTGGGTCGTAACACTCTGCACGGCGTCGGTGAATACTTTGATCTTACTTTGATCACCCAGACATCACAACCTTCCTAAGATCCTTAACGAGGCTTTCTAGTAACATCTAAAGCCTAATTTCTACTTCTCCGCCAGCTCCCCGAGGCAGAGACACACACCCATCGATGAAGCCGTTTTGCTGTCGGACTTCTCCGTCACCTGGAGAGTGCTGCGAAGCAGTTCCCCGCCAGGACAGCAGAGGGCTTTTCTGGGAGGCAGAGTGATGCTCATTGATGCTGATCATCATTAATAACTGTGGTGGTCAGCTCAGGTCTCTTCCAGCTTCGTCTCCTGATCAAGTCTCTCCTCTTGAAGACACACCTGGAGATGGTGACACCTTCTTGTCCAGGCTGGGTTATTGGAACACCCTGTATGCTGGACTGCCTCAGACGACGACTTCAAGGCTGCAGTTGGTGTTGGACTCAGCATCCAGGTTCATCAGCAGGACCAGGAAACATGAACACGTTTCCCCGGTTCAGGCCTGGCTTCCTGTCCACCATGACATTTCTTTTAGGATTTTAGTTCATGTTTTTAAATCTGTACTGCTCCACTGTAGCTCTGATTTGTTCCAGACATAGGTACCAGCAGCACCGCTCCGTTCTGCAGGTCATGCTAGGCTGGTGGCCCCGAGGTGGAAGTGCAGCACTAGGGGTGGTCGGGCCTTCTTTGTGTTGGCACCAAGACTTTGAGCTCCCACATGAGGTCAGGCGGCTCACCTCCTAGCAGAGCTTTAAATCTCAGTTGGAGTTGGATTAGTCTGTGTTTTAACTAGCAGGCTGTTGGTTTATTGGTTTCATTTCTTAGTCTAAAGCCAGGAGCAGCATCACTCACCATAATCACATAGACCTGTTACATGTATGGATATAAAGGTACGGTGGTCTGTAATTCACATCATGTTTCTGTGTTTCTACAGATGTTCAACAGATGGTGCTGGTTAAAGAAGAAGCTCCTGGTGTGGACCAGCAGGACCCAGAACTCCTCCACATAAAGGAGGAACAGGAGGAACTCTGGATCAGTCTGGAGGGAGAGCAGCTCCATTTGAAGGAGGAGACTGATGCTGCCAGGTTTCCATTCACTGTAGTTTCTATAAAAAGCGAGGATGAAGAAGAGAAACCTCTGTTCTCACAGCTTCATCAGCAGCAAATAGAAGACAGAGATGTTCCAACCAGCAGCTCAGATGACCAGATGACAGCAGAAACTGGTGGAGGAGCAGAAACCAGCAGGAACCCAGATCTGAACCCTCATGAACAGACATCTGGTTCTTCAGAGACTGAAGTTAGTGGAGATGATGAAGAGGAGGATGATGTGAATCTAGACTCTGAGCTGTCAGACTCTGGGTCTGAAACTGGAGACGGAGACAATGACTGGAGTGAGAGCAGGTCTTCTGAGTCAGATGGTAAGACTGTCAACTCATCCTTTAGCTCAGCGTCCCTCAATAGACGGCCCACGGTCCGGACCTGGCCCATGAACCTCCACTTTCCGGCCCTCAAGCTGCGTTTCACGTTTACCGAGGCAGCGCGGTTTAGTGAGCGCTCTGTTTACATACTACCAGGGAGACCACTGCCCCCGCTCCACAGCAGAGCAACGGTCCAGTCTCCTCTGTTGTAAACAGTCTGTCTCTCGCTGCTAGAGCGAGGCGTTTCACTTTCACTGTTGGAGCAGCGGGTTCATTGATTATTCCTGCAGTTTTTAGGATGGGACGGCTTTTTAATTTCATCACAAGCCTTTTCTGTTATTTCTAATCTAGAATCAGCATTTTGTGGAAGTAAAATAAAAATGTGATTATTGCACAAATAATTTGACAAATGTGTCCAAGTCAGTATTAGAGGAATTAACCCAGCACCGATCCCCGTTTCCACACACCGGCTGGAGCAGGCAGATGAGGATGTGGCTGTAAGCTCATTAACGGAAATGACCTGAAATGCGTGTTTATGAACACATGATGAGTACACGCTTCCAAACTGTCTGGACATCTCCTGTGATTCAGTTTCAACAAGTTTCCCCCACCTGTTTCAGCCGAGTCTCCATTTTATTAATGATAATAATAATAATGAGCCACAACAGGGCTCAGTAATAAAACACGGGTCTGACCCCCCTCCCCCACGCACAGCCGTCACGTCAAATCAGCTGATCTAGAGAGAAAAAGGACAAACCTCCAACCACATTTTATTATTGTCAACAATAAAAAGCAGCTCAGCATCTTTTTACCTGCAGTTATTCACTAGTGAAGAAAACTGAACTCAGCCACTCTTTCCTGCATCTGACTCAACAAACAACACAGAATGCTTTGTTGGCAATGACAGAGGTCAAAAGCTTTGGTAGCAGCGTTATTGTTGCTATTAGGATGAGTTTGTATTGGTTACAGAAATGTGTTATGTGCATGTAATTATTCCGGTGAATAAACATTATTTATTGCTGCAGCAGCAGCAGTAGCGCTGTAACATACAGCCCTTTTTATAAGACACACCGTGCCGGCAAATCAGCGTAATATTACCGCAACGGTGAGTCTTATGAACGCGCCGTGGCCGCATCATGTCGCGGGAATTTTGCAGCATTCGTGCCGCCACGCTTGGTAGTAATATTGCGGTAATATTGCGGCTTCGCCGGTCTTATAAACACACATTAAGCCTTGGTGCAACAGAGGGAGGTGTCATGACCACGTGATGAATTAATGCCGAGCTCCGGCCGGGAACTATGTTGAAAATGAAAGTAAACACGGGCGTACGTTTGGTTTTGTAAACAGAATCAGTTGAGATGATAGACTGGAGCGATGCGGTGCTCCGGGAGCTTCTCTCCGTTAGATCTGCAGCTCAGATCACCTGACAGCTCACAGGGATGGTGGAGGACACACACCTGTAGCTGGTTGTGAAAAAACTTAATGAGCGTGGCTTCGATCGCAATAAAAAGCAAGTTATGTCCAAAATACACAGAAGTCCCATACCTCCTTTATGCCGCCATCACGTAATCTTTTATAAAACGGACACGATTACTGCCACGGTCTGAGCTCTTATAAACGACCTTAGGCTCCCAGATGCTGCATCAGCGTTGCAGCAAATTGGCAGCATTGTTTTCTAAAAGAGGCCTACGGGTATATGAATGTGGTGCTTGCCTGAGATTTGCCCCAGTCTTTCAAAGACACTTGCATACCATTTGAGCAGCTCAGACTTTGTTACTGAGGACTTCAGGCCCACAGTGGGTAAGCGGCCCAGCGGGACGTGATGTCATTAGAGCCTCACTATTGGGTCTGCCTGCAATGACGTTTATGATCCAGCAGGTGTCAGTAGACAAACGGTGACGCAGTATCGATTCAGTTTGGGTAATGTGCCGAAACGCTTCATCTGGCCTCTTCTACCCATCACTATCAGGAAGTAGAGCGCCTTGCCTCATGATCAGAGGGTCGTGGGTTAAATTCCAGCTCCTGCCATGGTGTATTCTGCTGTTGTGTCCTTGGGCAAGACACTCCACTCGACTTGCTTGTTGGTCGTGGTCAGAGGGGCCGATGGCGCGAAATGGCAGCCTCGCCTCTGTCGGACTGCCCAGGGCAGCTGTGGCTACATGGTAGCTTACCATCCCCAGCAGTGTGTGAATGTGAGAGTGCGTGAATAATAGAAAGTGCTTTGGGTGCCTTGAAAAGCGCTACATAAATCCATTATTATTATTATTATTATTTATAAATTGTAATGAATGTGGTTAATTGTGAGTTAACTATGAAACTCGTGCAATTGATCATTATTTCAATAGTTTTGTCCATTAATGGCTCTAATTGTTCCTAAGTTTTATTTTGTCTTTTAACCTGTCCAGAACTTCCACAGCATCATGTCTGGGAAAACGAGGAGGTTCTGACTGACCAGCAGCTCTCTAACCAAGAGACCATCTCCAGTTTGGACCAGAAGGAACCAGAACCTCCACTGATCAAAGAGGAACAGCAGGAACTCTGTATCGGTCAGCATGAAGGGCCGATCGTTCTGAAGCAGGAAAATGTTTCCTTCATGGTGACTTCTCCTTCTGAAGAAACAGATGAAAGTAAACTAGAACCAAACAGGAACCAACCCTTGTGTCAGAGTTCTACTAAAGCTGAGGACCAAGATCAGGATGGATGCAGGAATGAAAACTCAGAATCAAACAGCAATGAAGAACTGACACAAAATAAAAGACGTCAACAAACCAAAGATCACAGAAACGGTGTAGACAGTCAGAAACTACAAAGGCACAAGAGGGCTCACAGAGATGAGAGGCCATTTTCGTGTCATTTCTGTGGGAAATGTTTCAGTCGCAAGTATGTTTTAACTGATCACATGAGAAATCACACAGGTGAGAAACCATTTACATGTGAAACTTGTGGTAAATGTTTTACTAACAGTAGTAACTTGACTAAACACATGAGAACTCACACAGGTGAGAAGCCATTTAGATGTGGAACTTGTAATAAACACTTCTCCCAGAATAGTAACTTGAGAACACACATGAAAACTCACACAGGTGAGAAATCATTTAGATGTAAAATTTGTGGTAAGTGTTTCTCTCAGAGTAATGATTTGACTAGACACATGAGAACTCACACAGGTGAGAAACCATACCCATGTGAAACATGTGGTAAATATTTCTCTAGGAGCAATCACTTGACTAGACACATGAAAACTCACCACCAGGGCCGTGCAGAGACCGTTGAAGGGGCGGGTGCTCAAAGTTAAAAAGGGGCACATATAGAGCAAGATTTTAAGCATATTCTTGATCCGACATGTTTCTGAAAATTCAGATAATGAGAGCCCCTTGGGTTTAAACAAAATAATATAAACTAGGCAAAATATTTGATTTGGTGTTATTAATTGAAGGTAATATTACTTCATTAAGAATTGCTTTAGATTTTAAAGCTGACTTATTTCTAGGGATGTTATGACCACATTTTTTGCTCTGATCCAAGTTCAAGTTATTTGATTGTGATTCTCTTCCCATACTGAGTTCTGTTCTGATACGAGGTGGTGATGCAACGCATTAAAAAAGAAGAAAAAAGGGAGAAAACATCCAAGTTGTCCTTCTTTCTGTATTTGTCATTTTGCTCATTCATCCTTAAAAAGTCACTCATCCAGGAAGTGCATGGAACAGGATGCAACCACAGGAAGTTATCCAGTGTGATAAATGCTGCTATGCTGGCTGGGATCTTTTTCCTGTCTGTAGGAAATTCCTGATCCAATTCCATGATCTCACTCTGACCTTTACACTAAACCTGAGAGCTCTGCTACCAACCTAACATCATCCTTTACATCAGGATGAATACCAGCAACACACATTCATCTAGAGTCTGATATCACACACACACACCCCTCTCGCTCTCAGGATGGAAGAGTTCAAAAGTTGGCTGCCTTGCTACCTGACTCTGTACCTAATTACTAATCACATGCACACACCACAGACTCAAACAAAACTCTGATATTAAAATCCGTCCAGCTGATGTGACGCAGGCAGAATAAAAACTTACAGGTAGATGAAAGCAGAGTCGTGGCCGACAAGCAAAACACCGGTATCAGCGCCATGCTCTGTTTTGCTGTGACTTGGAGTGACAGCGGGGACAGCCAATCACACGTTAACATGACCCGGCAGAGCCAATCAATGAGCTTGTGGGCGGGTCTAAGGGAAAATAGACTTCAGCTTGAGGCGGCAGTCTTCCGCATGGTCCTAGTGCCTGACCTGTATCCACGTATGACAGATTTGGACGGTAAAAAGTCACGGAGGACAGGAAAAAGGGCACTTTGTGCACTTCGGACAAAAGGGGCAGGTGCTCAAGCACCCATAGCCCCCCCTCTGCAGGTGCCTGCTCACCACAGGTGAGAAGTCTCTTCCATGTTTGATCTATAGGGTGAGATTCAGCCAAACATTTTCTTTCATTTCTAATGTGAAAATTCACACTTAATATTTCATTCATAAAATCCATCCATCCATCCATTTTCTCCCGCTTATCCGGAGTCGGGTCGCGGGGGCAGCAGCTTAAGGAGGGAGGCCCAGACCTCCCTCTCCCCAGCCACTTGGGCCAGCTCCTCCGGGGGAATCCCAAGGCATTCCCAGGCCAGCCGAGAGACATAATCTCTCCAGCGTGTCCTGGGTCTTCCTTTGGGTCTCCTCCCGGTTGGACGTGCCCGGAAAACCTCACCAGGGAGGCGTCCAGGAGGCATCCTAATCAGATGCCCGAGCCACCTCAACTGGCTCCTCTCGATGTGGAGGAGCAGCGGGTCTACTCCGAGCCCCTCCCGGATGGCCGAGCTTCTCACCCTATCTCTAAGGGAGAGTCCAGACACCCTGCGAAGAAAACTCATTTCGGCCGCTTGTATCCGTGATCTCGTTCTTTCGGTCACTACCCAAAGCTCGTGACCATAGGTGAGGGTAGGAACGTAGATCGACCGGTAAATTGAGAGCTTCTCCTTTCGGCTCAGCTCTCTCTTCACCACGACAGACCGGTACAACGCCCGCATCACTGCAGACGCAGCACCAATCCACCTGTCGATCTCACGCTCCAACCTTCCCTCACTCGTGAACAAGACCCCGAGATACTTAAACTCCTCTACTTGAGGCAGGACCTCGTCCCTGACCTGGAGAAGGCATTCTACCCTTTTCCGACTCAAGACCATGGTCTCGGATTTAGAGGAGCTGATTCTCATCCCAGCTGCTTCACACCCGGCTGTGAACTGCTCCAGCGAAAGCCGGAGATCACGTTCTGACGAAGCCAACAGGACCACATCATCTGCAAAAAGCATAGACCTGATCCTTAGGCCACCAAAACGGATCCCCTCACCACCTTGGCTGCTCCTAGAAATCCTGTCCATAAAAGTTATGAACAGAATCTGTGACAAAGGGCAGCCTTGGCGGAGTCCAACTCTCACCGGAAACGAGCCCGACTTACTGCCGGCAATGCGGACCAAGCTCTGACACTGGTCGTACAGGGACCTAACAGCCCGTATCAAGGGGCCTGGTACCCCATACTCCCAGAGTACCCCCCACAGGGCCCCCCGAGGGACACGGTCGAACGCCTTCTCCAAATCCACAAAACACATGTAGATTGGTTGGGCGAACTCCCACGCACCCTCCAGGACCCCCCCAAGGGTATAGAGCTGGTCCAGTGTTCCACGGCCAGGACGAAAACCACATTGCTCCTCCTGAATCCGAGGTTCGACTATCCGACGGACCCTCCTCTCCAGAACCCCTGAATAGACCTTACCAGGGAGGCTCAGGAGTGTGATCCCCCTGTAGTTGGAACACACCCTGCGGTCCCCCTTTTTAAATAGGGGGACCACCACCCCGGTCTGCCAATCCAGTGGAACTGCCCCCGATGTCCACGCGATATTGCAGAGCCGCGTCAACCAACACAGCCCCACAACATCCAGGGCCTTAAGGAAATCCGGGCGGATCTCATCCACCCCCGGAGCCTTTCCACTGAGGAGTTTTTTGACCACCTCA
>SSNS01000604.1:100998-140998 GCA_006937985.1 Aphyosemion australe
AGAATCTACGAGCTCGGGGCGAGTTTTGCGCTGAGCGTCGTGTAGTATACAGGGGGTTACGAGAGGCGATTAACACCACGTGACCATCTGCCGATCAGCAATCGTAAGCTCGCACGGATTTTTGGCGTGTTTGATATTTTGCTCGTCCCTCGTGAGGGTATCGCACTGTTGAAGCGGCGCTGCGAGCGTCTGTGACCCAAAAAGTATCAGAACCGCACACGGCGCATGCGCAAACACACAAGCAGTAGCGTAAATGAAGGAAGTGGAAGCGAAAACAAAACAAATAGCTAACCCACTTTCAAAATAAAAGCAGCGTTGCTTTGTTTTGATAAAAAATAAACATTTTTTCTTCATTTAACAGCGGGAAATGCTGGTAATTTATCGATTTTGATCAAAAGTGGATCAAATATAATACAAATAATATGTTTTCGTTGTTATTTTGTTATTTACGGAACAAACCAGACTTTTATTTTTATGTCAGATTGATTTTTTAACCGTAGCAACAAGCAGCGCTTGCCATGAAGCAACAGAGTACGCTTCTATTCCAAATGCCGTCCTTATACCGTCATATATACTTTTTTTTAGCTGCGACGAGTTCATGCCAGACGTACAGTGTGAGCAGTCAGGTCGCATCCGAGAACTGGGTTGTACAGTGTGAGCACATGACTCGTGAGATTTGCTCTGCGAGGAACTCGTACAGTTTGAGCTGAAGCTGAACGTTACGAGTGAAAAAGTCGCACAGTGTACGCCCGGCTTAAAGCTTTTGATCGAGTCAGTCACAGAAAACTCTTTGATCAATAAAAACAACGAGAAGTCCCTGAGTGTTTAGTGTGGGTCCTCTCTAGGGCTGGGACGATAATCAATAAATCACATAATCATACGATAGATGAAAATGAACTCGATAATTTGATATTGACCATTTGCACCTACGTCACCTAATCACGTGGGTCCGCCACCTTGGTTGGCAAAAGCATGTAAACAGTCAGCGACACGAGTACTAAATAAAGGGGAATATGGCGCCTGAAATAGTTTTTTGTTGTTGTCATGGTTGTTTTTTGCAATGTTTAGCCTGGCTTCAGCTAGTTCAAGCTCAGTTCACTTGTGGGAAGATTTAGCGCACCTAGGTGGGGCTCATAGAGAGCAGTATTTACTAAAGTTACGTGTTAGCTAGCTTACGAACGTTAGCTTACGGTCTCCCTGCTGCTGTTCACTGATATATAAACAAGTTGCTGAGTTGTGATAAACAGCGTTTCACTTTACACTTGAGCTGATTAAGAAAAAAACTAAAAAAGTCCGGATCCGTACCAGTTTTTGTCGCTGGTGGGGTCACCGGGTTCAGATGCTACTCTCACACGGGATGAGACAAGAAATCTCATAACGATGACACTCATCATACTAAATAAATACCACAATTTAACACACGTAATCTACATTGAAGCAATGTTATAGAAATTTCTATGTCCTGTACTATAGGGCTGCACAATATTAGGAAATCCTGTGATATGCGATAACAGTGCTTAATATTGCGATATCGATATTACTTGCGATAAATGAACAAATACTTAAATCTGCAGTTTTTGTATATATACTTTAGACACACCACTCCACCCTCTATCATTAGTATTAATACAGTAACAAAATGAAATCATGCAAGTTCACATTACATTTCTAGAGCCCAGTATATAGATCTTTATAGTTGCGTTGGAGGGGACAACGGATATTTGTCGTGTTTCCCCTCATGGTTGCCACAAGTGTTTAGCATGTCTTGCAAAGTACTTGTGTTTGTTGAACACAAGTACTTTATAATAATAGTCATGCTGTTTGAATTATGAGTTCTTTCTTGCTAACATTTTCCACACACGTCTTACCCTCAGTCATTGCGACGCTCTTTAAGCTAACTCAGGTGTTTGCTAGCCATCCAAATGAAGTGCCGTCCACCTAGGCACCAAGGCATCTAACCTATAAGAACCCAACCGATTGGCCAAATGGGTGAAGGGCTCTGTTTGATTTGTCAAAAACTTCATGCTTCCTTTTGATTGACGAAATGCATTATGTGTAGCAAAAATCTGAGATGACCATTAATTGCGATATTTTTCTGTTCTTTGCGATATGCCTATTGAGCATGCTGATATTGCGATGATGTTATATTTTCGATATATTGTGCAGCCCTACTGTACTAGATGGATGGATGGATGGATGGATAGATAGATAGATAGATAGATAAAAACTTTATTATCCCCAAGGGGCAATTCATCTTACAGCCAGCAAAAACAATAATCACAGAGAGACTACATAACAACAACTACTACTGCTCTATTTACTTTACTCCTCATCTCTGAATCTCACACATACACACACACACACATCATGTCTGTAAAACACACCCACTGCCTTATCTCACACTTTAAATAAACTCTGTTGACAGCCGCTCGGGGCAGACTGTACTCTGTCTCCTTTGCAGACTGTACTCTGTCTCCTTTGCAAATGGTTATGTGTGGTTCATTTGTCTCTCTCTTATCTCTTCAGATTCAGGTAGTTAGGTTGATTGAGGAAATCCCTAACATAAGTTGGTCCTTCGAGACGGATTTTCGCTATTATACGATGGGAGATGGTCGGAATCTCCCTGACTGTACATCGGGTTACAATAAAGGATGATTGAGTGAAATAAAGAGTTTTACGTTGATTGCAACGAGGCAGTCTTTTGGCTTGTTTCTTTGTCGGTCAGAAGATTTTAACGAACCGGGAGAGTGGGGAAACGAGAAGTCAAATGCTGAACCAGCTTGGAGGAGAGACAAAGGCCTGATCCAGCATCACACGTGCCTGGGAGGAGTGACGCCAGACGAGCTGCAGAAAACCATCAGATCCTTTGAGCTAAAGAAATTAGGAAACCAAACAGAACATTTTTTTCCCACGACAATTTGGAGGGGGCACTCCGTGAAATCTACTGACCAGGCGACAAATTAATTGGACAGTGGACATAGTCCTGTAACCGACTGCCGACCATTGGCCAGTGACGAGACTGAGGCAAAGATGAGACGGACAACCGTGCACGCATCAATTACTGGTGAGCAGGACCTGTTTAGTCGAACTCTGCATATTAGGGATAATTAAATTATTTGTTCGTTGGACATTTGGCGTAGTCTCGGCTGTAAATTTGTGTGTTTTAAAATTCGAGCCATTGTTTTTGTCGGACACTTCTAACACGGACTGACGGGTTCTGCCGAGAAGTGTTGATTGCTCTGGACGTGACGTTCCCGCTGCGAGGCCGCCGGGCAACGCAAACAGTCGGGTTTGAAATTCCCAGTGACCTAGGGGCGCCCCTTTAAAGAACCGAGACGTGTGTTCCGCTTTCAGGACTGGCGATCCAAAAGTTGGGCAATAGGCTGAGCTGGGTGTGGTAACCCCGTGGAGTAGAAGCGCCCCGAATTAACCTTGATTTGGGCAATTTTAAGCAAATGATGGCTTAAATGTACATTCATAATTGGCCAGTGTAAGAGGGGCTTACTGTAAATTGTGGGTAGTTCAAAAGTAGTGGAACGAGTTCCCACACAGATAGGAGGTAGACTTCCACCTACTTCCTAGTGCATGATTTGAGTGTGTGGATGTTTTTTGTTGAGATGTGGCTGATGGTATGTAGTAGCATTTTGTCCTGGTGCTGGCTGAGGTGTGTGTGGCTACGTGGATGAATGACCAGTTATTGGTGGTCTTGGTGTGATTTGCGGTGTGCGTGCTGTAACTTTGTCTAATCCTGTTGCGTTTCATGAGTGAGCTTGGAACCTGAGTGTGTGCTGCTGCTGAGTGGGCGTGGACCAGAGCGAGGAGTCCTGCATGTGTGTGTGTGCTGGAGGTGTGTCTGAGGTTCTGGTTCTGATCCGTGTGGGCTCAGGGTCTGTGTGTAAAATGCTGCTGTGGTGTCTGTCTGGAGGTGTGACTGTTCGTGTGTGTTTGCGTGAGCGGCAGCCATTGAAAGACGAACTTAACTTTTTAGGAGAAAAAAGAAGAGGAGCTGTTCTCTACAGAGGCTGTGTGAGCCTCGAATTAAAGCTGTTATAATGCCCTTACTTATAAAAATGCTTAATTTGGCCCCAGATTCACGTTTTGTGCTATCTAAATTAGATTAAATAAACCAGACGCAAAGAACAATAATTAAAGTGGCAAAGTGATGAACGGGAAATTAATAAAAACATTAATTTGGCATAATTAACAGCACAAACGCATACAAAGGACTACTAAATTCGGTTGAGAACTCCTACAAGGAATCAAATTGAAATAGAAAGGAATGAATAGATAAATAAACAGTGAATGATAAAGATTTACATGGAACTATATATAATTAAAGTTATTCCGGCAAAAGAAATTAGATGACCTTGGAGATTAGCAATGTTAAATGAAAATTTAAGAACACATCCTAAATAGCATATAAATGGTTTTGGAAATTAGTTAAAATTTGGACACTTGATTGTTAAATTGTGATATACTGAGCCAGAGTTTCAGTAATTTCAGTCTTTAATTCGAGCGATAACATGAAGAAACTATTATCTAAAAAAGTTCACACTGTCTGCGCATGACAAATTAATTTGCAAATTAGGTGGATAAACTATATACTTGGTCGATAACAGAAGGTTAGTTGCAGTATTTGATTAGAGATATCTATTTGACTACGGTGAAGGATGTAAAACTGTGTCTGCTTCCATCATAATTAGGATAAAAAATAAAAGATTAAACACAGAGTGGTTTCATGATGGCTGGAGGTTGTGTGATAGCGCTAAGATTCATATGTAATCTCTCATGTCAAAGTTAAAGGTCTGCGGATTTGTAAACATTAGCCTTGATTTTGTCTTCCATTTCACGATAAGATCAAGTAAATAGAGTAGTACAGGACATAGAAATTTCTATAACAAACAATATTATTGTAAATAATTATCTCGCATTGCGCTACAGTGGACGGTACCGCACGTTCTACATGGTGAAATATCCATCCATCCATTAGGATGATCAGTAATTATAAACACATCACATTTATCCCAGTGACTGTCTTCCTCAAGAAATATAAACGCTAATCTTACCTGGTAAAACATGTTCGCTGCAAGTCCAGAAATACTTTGAGGGCTGCTTGTTCATTTTATTGATCGCTACGGTTCCTCTCCATCCTCAGTTTCCATCAGTTACTTAAAAAAAACGAGATCAGTTTACATCTTTGTCTGTTAGTGCAGCCAACTATTATCATTTTACTGTAAAATCAACTAAATAAAAGCAACAAAAGGCTACAAACTGGCTTGTTTTGACTAGCTTCACCGCAGTTTCAACGTATTTAAAGGTTTTTTTTGCCAACCATCTCGCCTCCAAAAGATGCTGGATGACAAGAGGGTTCACTATGTGCATCGGTCTCAGCACCTGGGCGCGTTAGTGACTTAGCGGGATGAAATGAAGGGAGTGAAGCATCCTGTCAGTCATTGAGGATCTTTGTATCACCTTCAATATCAATCTGTCTCTGTCCTAAATCATCATTCCCTGCACTATTTCATTCCGCAATATCAAAAATATAAATTCTGACACCTTTTCCTCTGACATCATCAATCTCCCCAGCCCTAAAGCCAATTGTTCACCTGATACCCTGGTCTCCCACTACAACAGCAACCTCTCCACCCTTCTGAATATCCATGCCCCGCTGAAAACCAGACCTGTTTCCTTCACCCACTCATCACCACGGTTCACCCCTGCCCTCCGTCAGCTCAAAGCTAAAGGACGCCAGCTGGAACGACTCTACAATAGAACTGGACTTGCCATACACAAAGAAATGTACTCTAATCACATAATGCTCTACAAGGACTATCTCTCATCAGCTAAATCTGCTTATTATTCTGGTTTAATTAATTCTAATCAAAATAATTCAAAAACTCTTTTTTCCCTGCTGAACAACATCACTAAACCTCCCGACTCCCTCCCCCTCCATCTGCAGTCCACTGACTTTTGTAACGCCCTCATGTCCTTTTTCGTTTCCAAAATCACTGACATCCATAAATATCTAGCTTCTCATGGTGCTTCTGTTCCTGGAATGGACATCGCTGTCCCCTCACCACCTTCCATGATCACATTTTCCAGTTTCATCCTCCCCTCAATCAATGACATCACTGAACTCATCCTCATATCCAAACCCTCCACCTGTCAGCTCGATTCTCTCCCTACAGCTCTAGTTAAAAACTGCCTCTCTTCTCTGCCTCCACTCATAACTGATATTATTCAAAGCTCCCTAAGCTCTGGAATTGTCCTGCCAACTTTCAAAACTGCAATAGTTACACCTCTCCTGAAAAAACCTGGCCTAGACCCCACGAACTTCAATAACCTACGCCCCATTTCCAATCTACCCTTCATCTCCAAAGTTCTTGAAAAATCTGTTGCCTCCCAACTCCACGACCACCTCATCACCAATAACATCTATGAACAGTTTCAATCTGGCTTCCGTACTCTCCACAGCACTGAAACAGCACTCCTGAAAATCACAAACGACCTGCTCACTGCCTCTGACTCTGGTTTATTGTCCATTCTCATCCTTCTTGATCTCACAGCAGCATTTGACACCATCTCCCACAGCACTCTCCTCAGCAGACTGTCATCTATAGGAATCACTCACACTCCTCTCGCCTGGTTCACCTCCTATCTCTCTGGCCGTACACAATTTGTTCAACTGAAGTCATTTAAATCCAATATCTTTCCTGTTTCTGCTGGTGTGCCCCAGGGCTCTGTCCTGGGGCCTCTTCTGTTCATCATCTATCTTCTCCCACTAGGTTACATTTTCCGCAAACACAACATTAACTTCCATTGTTACGCGGATGACACCCAGCTCTACCTCTCAACCAAACCCTCAGCTTCACTCCCACCTTCCTACCTGACCCTCTGCCTCCAAGAAATCCATTCTTGGTTCACTTCCAACTTCCTCAAATTGAACAGTTCTAAAACTGAAGTCCTCCTGGTAGGCACACCTCACACTCTCTCCAGATCTAACAGTTTCTCCATCTCTATTGACAGCTCAGCAGTAACTCCCTCTCCTCATGTTAAGAGCCTGGGTGTCATCCTCGACAGCACACTTTCTTTCCCATCTCACATCAACAACATTACACGGTCTGCTTATTTTCATCTGCGTAACATCTCCCGTCTCCGTCCATCTCTCACTCCTCACACCACTGCCATCCTTGTCCACAGCCTCGTCACATCCAGGATTGATTATTGCAACTCACTTCTCTTTGGTCTCCCCAACAAATCCCTCCATAAACTGCAGCTTCTCCAGAATGCTGCAGCACGTGTCATCACTAGGACTCCATCGTCTCATCACATCACCCCCATCCTGCAACAACTTCACTGGCTGCCCATCAAACAGAGAATCAGTTTCAAAATTCTGCTCATCACTTTCAAAGCTCTTCATAACCTGGCTCCACCCTACATATCTGATCTCATTCACATCTCCACTCCTGTCCGCTCACTTCGTTCCTCTTCTGCTCCTCAACTCTCAGCTCCCCCCGCTCGCCTCGTCACCATGGGGAGTAGAGCATTCAGCCGCTCTGCTCCCCACCTCTGGAATTCTCTTCCCCCTGACCTTCGCACCACTCACTCTCTCTCACTTTTTAAATCAAAACTCAAAACACACCTGTTCACACAAGCTTTTACCACCTAGTTTTAATTATATTGTCCTTGTGTTTTTATATATTTTTGTAACGTTTTTATCTTGCTCTATTTTTATCTTGTACAGTTGTACAATGTTCAGTGGTTGGCAGCAGTGAGTGTGTACTTGCATTATTATGATATATTAACATTACATAAGTGGTTATTTTGGTCTTGATAATGTCGACATTAATATCGTTTATCGTCAATAATCTTTGGACAATATATCGTCCAGCAAAATTTGTTATCGTCTCAGGCCTAGTCCTCTCTTACTGGTCCGCTCATCAGAAGACGCTGGTTAAATGGGGAAGCATCTCAACTTTGATGTTAAGTCTAGTTTATACTTTTCCATCAGCTCGAATGTGGAGTCACGCACACGCATTGATGCAGGTGTTTTCCATTCAGACTCCTCCGTTACCTGGGGAGAGTTGCAAAGCAATTCCCCGCCAAGACAACAGAGGGCGTAGCGCTTTTCTGGGGTATCCTGCTGCCATTACAGTCACGTATCCAGTCTACGATAGTGTATTTACTACTGTGTTTACATTGTTTTAATGTATTTTAGAGAATTTTTAACACGGACTAATTTGACCCTCATTCTCCTCCACCTCTTCATGCGGTCGGCACCTCTAAACCCACGTTTCCCGTTATTTCTGTCCATGAATAAAACGCTCGTTGCGTATCTTTGTGCTCCTTCAGTCACGGGTGAATAAACTTTCATATTTTCTGACTTTTCCTGTGAGGCGTTCTTCAATCTGCTCCGTGTCTGCCGCCAGATATCCTCAGTTCTCTTTATTTGTTGAGTCGGCAATGGCGGTGCTGTTGATGTATTTAATGGAAGCGCCGTCCTGACCAATCACAGGCTTGCGCTCTCCGTCACTCTCGACGGACAGTTAAAAAAGGGGGCATGTCTTCGTCACCCTCCACGTGTCTCCGTACTGACGCAGACATAGAAGTATAAATTAGGCTTTAGTAATGGTGTCAGACAGGATGAGATTTTGTCCCCAGTTTCATTGAACTTGTATGTTGAGTATTTGTCCATAAAGCTGAGAGCCTGTAGCACTGGGTGTGTGCTGGCAGAAACACTGATACATCATCTAATGTATGCAGATGAACTGGTTGTTTTTAGTAGGGCTGCCACAAACGATTATTTTAATAGTCGACTAATCACCTTTTTTTGTGACAATTAGTCGACTCATCGTGTCTTGTATAAAGTACAGCTTATTGCACCAGGATGTGGCTGCTCTGATATACTCATCATTAGCTTCTAGTTATGTGCCATCTAAAAATAAAGACAGATGGCTTATTAAACAACTTTTAATTAACTTTGTGTAGCGTGATGGAAGTACTGCACATTTACTGAAGGATCAATAAAATGTGATATTCCATATAAACATGAATTATCAACCTTATAGATCTTTGAATGTTGATTTAATATTACCTTAGATTCTTTGTAACATCATGGACCCGCACACTTCAGAATAATTCAGACAGTCAAGAATATAGTTAAGAATAAATGTAATACTATATTTCTGAATTAAAGAGGACACAAAACAAATTATGATGAATGATGGTTGAAACAAGATGACAGACAGGTAATGAAGTGATGGAAAGTATGCTAGATGTTATGTAGCAAACCCTACTTGGAATCTTGTGACGTCTCGGTGTAAAATCAGTCTGATTGTATGGTTTACCAAAATATCAATTAATAAACCCATCTGACATCAGCGTGCAGAGTATACGAACCCTTGTGTGGAGGCCCTCGGGTGATTAATTTTCACGAATCAGGATTGGACAGGTTAACATGGGCATTATCAAAACCCTCAGACGTCACTCCTTTTCTCCAACACTTAAGAGAGGTTATTTCTTAATGTGGATTAAATCTTATTAAGCCTTAATGTGAAGTAAATATGTTAAATGTTCATTAATGTGTATATACTGACAGATTAACATATATACTGATATATTATTATTAATCAACTTTATTTTATTCAAAATAAAACAAATAAAACATCTAAACCATAAGATAAACATAACAAAAAAATTCAACTTTGAATGAAAAGGAGCAGAATGAAGAAAACATCTTATAATTTCTTTTCCAGAATATAATTATCTATACAGTTTCCATTTGTCAGACACATATACAGATTAATTTTTAAGTATTTCCTATTCTTATTTCCGGAGCGATCATGACCATTGGTTTAATGTAAAATTTTCATAATTACTTAGTACACTCAATTTTGTACATTTTCTGAATATATTAAATGACAGTGATTTTTAATTTCCCTTTTAAGGTTATTCCATAATTGAACACCATTTACAGACATACTCCATTCCTTAATTTGAGTTGTAATTCTAGGTTTTGTAACATATCAGTTTCTTTCAGCCTATAATCACTAGTTCTCTTTACAAATATCCTCTGAACGTTTGTTGGCAGAGTACTTAAGTTGGCTTTATACATAGTTGTAAGATTTTCCAGTCTTTTAAATCATGAAATTTCAGTAATTTATATTTGATGAACAACGGGTTTGATGGATCTCTACAGCCACTATAGTTGATGATTCTCAAAGCTCTTTTCTGTAAAATAAATTTGTGTATAGCTTTTGTATGTTGCTCCCCAGATTTCTACACAATAAGTCAAGTATGGAACAATCAGTGAATTGTACAATGCCAACAAACCAGAATTTGTCAGTAAGAACTTGACTTTATGTAATACTCTTAAGGATTTGGCAATTTTACCTGTTATGTAACTAATATGTGATTTCCAGGTCAAGTCTTCGTCAATAAACACTCCAAGAAATTTTGTTTCTTTTACCCTTGTGATTTCAATCCCATCTATTTCCAATGACACATCACTGTTGTGTTTATCTTTAAACAGTATGAAATTTGTTTTATTTGTTAAATTTGTTTTATCACCAAGATGGCGCCACACGGGTTGCAGCCTGTCAGAGCAGCTCTCACTTCTTCACTCTCTTTTTTATTCTTTGCTTGTTTTGTGTTGCGTGTTTTTAACCGCACGATCCACAGGAGTACTTTTGTGTCGTTTGTGTTCATTTTTTTACTTTTATCTGAACCTCTGGGGGTCGCACAAGGAAATTCTCCCGGGTCCATCCACGCACCTATTATCTACAGCAGGGACCAGCTGATGACGTTGCGGCCACTAGGGCTGGGCGATATGGCAAACATTTCATATACCGATATAGCTCATTTTATATCCTGAAAACGATATACATAACGATATAGCATTGTTTCTTTTAATTAAATTCATAATTAATACAAAATTGCAAGTGTTTGCACCAACTCACCAAACCCACGTTTCTCGACCGTGTAGATTGGAACCATGTCTTTGCAGATGTGCTTGGCAACTGCAGTAGTGATCTCCTTCCATCTGCGGGAGCTGTGGTTATATGGTGTGCCACGGCTAAACGCCTGCAGCAGCGTCTGTGTCTGGAGTTTGTTATGAGCGCTTACGCCACCACTCGACGCTGCTTTTATGGCTTTTGCTTGTTGACTCTCTCTGTATTCTTTTTCGTGGTTCTTGCGCAGCTGATAAAATAAATTTGTAGTGTTGGAGTCTGTTGTTGGCACCGGGAACC
This sequence comes from Aphyosemion australe, assembly GCA_006937985.1. Taxonomy (NCBI): domain Eukaryota; kingdom Metazoa; phylum Chordata; class Actinopteri; order Cyprinodontiformes; family Nothobranchiidae; genus Aphyosemion; species Aphyosemion australe. Next base: position 112,248 of record SSNS01000604.1, read on the forward strand.
GGCAAACTTTACAAACAACTGCTTTCTGGTCCGCGTCGGCCTTCCTACACCCAAACCACATCCATACAACAGAAGTTTCCCCTCTTTTAGGTACAAGCTCCTCCGTTTGGGTTGGCAGGTCATCCTGTTGAAAATTACCCTGGTCTGAATCGCGTCCGCTACCGTCCTCCTCCATGTTTGTTCATGCATGGCTAGCGTGGCACGCCGCGCGAGCATGGACATGCCGTAAGGCATCATGACGTAAAATACTGCCGTAAAACGCCGAATCGAGGTGTAAACGATAGAGCTTCATATTAAACGATAGACATTTTCTATCGTACAGACGAAACATTTCGTCATATCGCCCAGCCCTAGCAGCCACCAGCGCTCTTCCACACAGATGTGCCTGTCCTGCCCCCTGAATTGAGGAGGAAAAACAGGGGGTGCCGAGCGGGGCTTAGAATACAGCAGAGGAAACGGAGATATAAACCAGTTTTACCCTCCGTGATTATGGGAAATGTCCGTTCTCTGCCCAACAAGATTGATGAGCTTACAGCACTGACCAGACTCCAGCGGGATTTCAGACGGTGTAGTCTGATGTTTTTTACGGAAACGTGGATGAATGAGCTTATCGCTGAATCTGAGGTTTCCCTGGAAGGATTTAAACTCGTGCGCGCTGACAGGAGCGCAGAACGGAGCGGTAAGCGAAAAGTAGGGGGTCTGGTTGTGTTTATTAATGAGAGATGGTGCAACCCGGCGCATGTGACCATTAAACAAAAACTCTGCACAAAAGACATTGAGATACTGGCTGTTGGTCTCTGGCCCTATTACATCCCGAGAGAGTTTTCACATGTCATAGCGTTTAATGTGTACACCCCCCCTCGGCTGACGCAGTCGCTGCATGCGAGCTGCTCCAAAGTTCTGTGGAGAAGCTGCAGACAGCTCATCCAGACGCGCTTGTTCTCATCAGCTGGGATTTTAATCACGCGTCTCTCTCCTCCACTCTCCCCACTTTTACACAGTATGTTAAGTGTCCCACAAGAAATTTCAATACAATTGATCTTCTGTATGCTAATGTCAAAAACGCCTACACTTCCTCCCCCCTGCCGCTGCTCGGCTGCTCAGACCACAACCTCATTTACCTGAAGCCTGAATACACACCCAGGGTGATTAGGGAGCCTCCTCAGAAAAAAACTGTGAAAGTGTGGAATGAGGAATCAACAGAAATTCTGAGGGACTGTTTCCAAACCGCAGACTGGGAAACACTTTGCAGCGCCCATGGTGATGACCTTGACAGCCTGACCCAATGTGTGACTGATTATGTAAACCTCTGTGTAGAAAACACCGTCCCAACACGAAGAGTGAGGTGTTTCTCAAACAATAAACCTTGGCTGACCACAGAGCTGAAATCCCTGCTGAATGAGAAAAAGAAAGCTTTCATGTCTGGAAATAATGAGCAATAAGACAGGCAAAAGCCAGCTACAGGAGGAAGCTGGAGAATCAGCTGGGGCAGAACAATGCTCGTGGTGCCTGGAGAGGCCTCAGGAACATCACAGGTCACAGTGGGAGGAGTGGTGCCAGTGGGTCTGCTGATGGGGACCAGAACCGGGCCAATGAACTTAACCTGTTTTTTAACAGATTCGACTCCACTCCCTCCACTGCTGCAACAGGCACCACCAACACCACCACCCCCCAACCACCTCCAGTCAGCCAGCCAACCCCCCACCTCCCAACTTCACACCATTCATCAGCTTCTCCCCCCTACACCAACTCTCATCAGCAACAAGCCCCTCCTCACTACCCCCTCTCAGTTACATCGGACCAGGTGAGGAGAGAATTGAGGCGGCTTAAGAGCAGAAAATCAGCAGGTCCTGACGGAATCAGCCCCAGACTGCTCAAAGACTGTGCTGACCAGCTGTGTGAAGTGGTCACACACATGTTCAACCTGAGCCTTCGACTGGAGCAGGTCCCCATCCTGTGGAAGACCTCCTGTGTGGTTCCAGTCCCCAAAACATCACATCCCAGGGAACCAGACCACTACAGACCTGTCGCCTTGACCTGGATTCTGTTGAGGAGACGTGTGAAAGGAGGATGCTGGGGAAGATGACCTCCATTTTAAAAAACCCCTCCCACCCACTGAACTCCACTGTGGAGATTAGGGGTGGGAATCGAAAACCGGTTCTTGTTGAGAACCGGTTCCCACTGGTTCAATTCCTAGGAATCGTTCGCCATTTTTGCAAACGATTCTCTTATCAATTCCAGGCGGCGCAAATGACGTCACCACGCACGTTGCGCAGCTTACGCAGGCAGGAGCCGGGTTTGAATTACGGGGGAGCTGGAAGCCGTCAACCTACACACCCAGGGGAAGCCCGAAAAAAGATCCTGTTTCTACCTATATTACATTATTTATATGGACTCTCAGCGTACCGGGGATGTTTTTGAGCGAAGAGGACAGATGATGCTGATTATTGATGCGCGCCGGGCAGCTGCGCACGGCCACAGTAACGTTCTCAAAGTGGCGCCACCAAAAATATAATTAACACGCGATCGTTCATGTCCGTTCATATAATCTGGTACTTCTGTTTTTTAATCGTAGCTTTTATTCGTGTCTGACGCGTTCTGCAGCGGAGCGTGCGTCACCCGTCCGCTGGTGATTTCACCTCACCCGCATGGCCGCGCAGCGCACACTCCACTGTTTTTCAGCCAGGAATTAATTTGACCTGTTTAGTTCAAAAGTAACTCGAGGTGAATCAGGAGGAAGCCAGGAAACAGTTTATTCTGGTGGTGGATTGAGGAGAAGCAGGAAGGTCAGAGACAGACAGGACAGGAAAATATTCAAATAAAAACAAGAAAACTAAACAAAGTTCTTGAAAATGAAAATGTCGGTAGATTTATCCCACTACATCTTTTGACCTTCATAAAGCAATAATTCATAAACATGTAATATTTATATATTTGATACAATTCATATCACCTTCTAAATTCAGTCCCACATCCAGGGCCGTATCAAGGCATTTTGGGGGCCAAGGCAAACAGACCCCCCACCCCCGTCACTGGACTCCCCCAGAATCCTCTGTGTAATTCAAACCCTGCCCAGGAGTATTAATTATAGTGTTTGCAAAAACACCTCGGTTTACATATGAATTGTTTTAGAGCCATTTTGTTGGCAGAATCTCATATTTTGGCTCTAAGCCAGGTTCTGACAGAACACCGGGAAAAAAATGGGTCCCAACGTGGTTTGTGTGGCGTCATTGGTAGGCACAGATCCCCTGTCCTCATTTTTGGAAATGGAAATATGGTCACCCTACCTTATATACACATCTCCACACTAGCAGACTCCAGCGACTAAAGTCCGACCTGTGGTGAGATTTTTACCATCATGCAAAAACTACAGCAAGAAGATGACTCTGCCTTCACAAGGAGCATAAAGGAGAACATTTGGAATGATTTTTCCGAACGATACCAGGTACAATTGATTATCAGAAATAAACTGACAGTTATAATGCAGGAAACTGGGTGCAATAAATTTTCTGCCACCTATTGAACTACTCGGGAATTGATAAGGGAATTGATAAGGAATTGGATCGATAGACAGAATCGACAATGCCATTGATATTGATAAAAACTTATCAATTCCCACCCCTAGTGGAGATCATGGACAGCTCCTCCAGAGGTAGACTGAGACATCCCTGTGTCTCTTACAGTATGCTGCATAGTGCTGGTACCAAGTTTGTTTTCATCTTTTATTTGTGGTTTTTTTAGTGATCTAGGATTACAATACTAGATTACTGCCTATGTGTAAATACATGTATCCTTGTTTTTATCTTCTTCTAATTACCTTTTGAGTGATGGTGCTGCTGTGACAAGTGAATTTCCCCACTGTGGGATCAATAAAGTCTATTCTATTAAGATTCAGTGTCAATCTGTTTAAATCAAACCAATTTTTAATTTTAATCAGTTCATTATTTATTAGGGATGTTCCGATACCATTTTTTTTCTCCCGATCCAAGTCCGAGTCATTTGATTTTGAGTATCTGCTGATACCGAGTCCCGATCCGATACTTCAGTGGTGGTGGTGGTCGGAGGGACTGGTGACGCCAGTGCTCGGCAGCCTCGCCTTTGTCAGTGCGCCCCAGGGCAGCTGTAGCTACATCGTAGCTCATCCCCACCAGTGTGTGAATGTGAGTGTGAATGGGTGGATGACTGATTGTGTTGTGAAGCGCCTTGGGGGGTTGTAGAACACTAAGAAGGCGCTATACAAATACAGGCCATTTACCATTCAGCAAAGCATTAAAAAAGAAGAAATGAAGGGAAAACACGTCCAAGTTTTCCTTTAATTTTTTTATTATTATTTAGGTATGTCTTTCTTTCTGTATTTATGTCATTTCCTTAGTTTATCTGCCAAAAACATCACTTGTTTAGGAAGTACATTAATAAAAAAATGTGTTAATATTATGAATAATTTTAAAAGTAGCTGAGATGCTCATATTTCAAATTTTTTACATCCTCATTATGAGGCTGTGGAGTGATGCACGTTTCCATGACCGGGAGGCACATGTGTTAACAACACGTTGTTTTCGTGTTGTTTGCTGGTTGAAATCACGCAATTGCTCGTTAAAAACGTGTACTTTTCGTGTGAGACTTGCACATAATGTTGCGCGTTTGTGGCACACTTTGGGTTCCATAGCCACGGTGCCACAGCAGGCGTTCCCTGCACAGCTCCACGAAGCAACCAGCGTGTTCAGCTCAGGATGCTGCAGAATAAGAAACTCTGACGTTTTGTTGTCGGCAATTTCTCTGTTAATGTAATTTTCACTGTTGGCTGGCTCCGTGTTTTGTTAGAGATGCCGCTGTGAACTGGGACTTAAACCAGACCGATGATTCGCTGTGGCGACGCCTGAAGGGAAAAAAGCTGAAGGAGAAAGTCGTTGAAGGATGCTTATCATGCAGCTGTTTTTTCCAGCATGTTGAATGCCCAGTATGCACACATTACAAGTGGCTGTTACACTGCCTTTGCTGTCCGGTTTAAAACACCACCAACATACAGATAATTTACGTCTCCTGTGGAGACAAGTTAGCTCTGCGTTAGCCTACTAGCTAACAGCTGTATGGTGTCTGAATCCCCACCTGCCGTACATTGTGTGACTTAATGGAGTTGTTTTTGTCCAAGAAACAAATATTGATATAGAAGTATCAGATCGAATTTAAAATGTCATATTTGTTGTTTTATAAGGTTAAATCTGATCTTTTTCAACCGATTCCGAGTCCTTTGAAAGTCACGTGATCGGGCCCGATTTCCGATCACGTGATCGGATCGGAGCATCCCTATTATTTATCACTTTCGCCACCTCCTTAATATCCAATCCCGAGTAAAACAGTGTTGTGTCATCTGCAAACAGAATGGAACCGAGTACCTTGGATTGGATACATTTACCAAGTCGTTAATAAACAAAATGAACAGTTTTGGTCCAAGGACCGACCCTTGTGGCACTCCACAGTTAATCTCACATAGTTTTGATTTATTATTATTTATCTGAACAAACTGTTTCCTTTTTTCTAAATAAGTTTTAACCCATTGATGAGCCACACCTCTTATTCCATACTGACTTCATTTTCGAAGAAACCTTGAGTGATCAATGACGTCAAATGCTTTTTTAAGATCAATGAAAACACTGATGAAGTAATTTTTATTGTCTATTGCTGTTGATATTTTGTCCGTTAATTCCATCATTGCCATTGCTGTGGAATGTTTAGTTCTAAACCCATATTGTTCGCTGTGTAAAATATTATTTTTTTCGATGAATTTATCCAACCTTTATACAAATACTTTTTCCAATATTTTAGAAAACTGTGGAAGCAGTGACACCGGCCTGTAATTATTGAAACTATGTTTATCACCACTTTTATACAAAGGAATGACTTTAGCTGTTTTCATTGCATCAGGAAAAATTCCAGTAGAAAGTGATAGATTACAAATGTAAGTGAATGGTTCAATGACAGATTCTATGATAGTTTTAACAGTTATCATGTCCAGGTCCTCATAATCGTTTAATCATTTGTTTCCACAGTTTTTTACAATGTTACGTATTTCTTCTTTATCTAATTTGTCAAGGGCAATACTTTTAACAGTACTAGTCATTGTGCTCAATTTATCTTCTATTATTAATATTACCTCCAACAAATACTAATCTGGTGTAATTTAAGATCTGAAATACATCCTTACAGGAATAAAGATTCATGTTACCCATCATTCATTATTATTGCATTAGACACATTATTAAGACCTTAGACTTCAACATATTGTCAATTCAACAAAATATGATTATATGTAACTTATAAAGTCATTTTATGAGCCAGGAAAGAAACATTATTCAAAGAAGACAAATAAGTAGTCTAAGGCTGCCACAAACGACTAATTTAGTAGTCGACTAATCGTGTCATGCCTAAAGTATAGCTTAATTCACCAGGATGCTCTAATAATTAAATACAAATTATAAATAATTTTAATTTAATTTTTTTATTTCTTTACTTTTTTATTTTTAATTTTTTGTTATTGTGAAGCGCCTCATCATTTTTATCTTGAGGTGCTGTATGAAAGATAATTTCTTCTCATCTTCTAATAAACTCATCATTAGCATGTAGTTTGAAGTGTGATCAGTTATGTGCCATCTAAAAATAAAGACAAGATGATATCTTATTAAACAACTTTTAATGAACTTTGTAAACTGTAAACACAAATGCTACACAGTCAAATGGAGGTAGGCACCTAAAACCAAAAGTAAATTGTCCACAAAAATTACTTGTGCTCACAAATGTATCCACCTAAAATAAGGTAAATTTAATCTACACAAGGCCCTTGTTCAGTCAGGGAAGTTATCATTTCAACATATTCTGGAGAAAGGCTTCCTCTCTTTTGAGATCAGATGAGAGGCACAGAAAGGATTTAGCCGGCTTTGTAACAAACTTGTCCATTGAAGAGGAGCGCTTTAAGCTACTGCTGCCCAGCTGCTGAGTAGTTGCACAAAAGTTCAGAGACATTCTTTGGAGCTTTAATGGTGGTAACACCCTGGACTCTAACGTGTTGAGGCTGCACTCCCTGTGGTCCCACAAGGAGGCCAACAAACTGAACCTTGGACCTGCACCACTAACCCTTGGTGAGGGAGATTTTTGCAGCTGTGAGCTGACCCATGACATGGTCCAGCTTGGACATGTTATCATCCAAAGTCTGTTTACAAATCAAAATATCAATGACGTAGATGACGGTACCACGCTTCCGAGTGACGGGGCAGGCTTTGTCCAAGAAGATGTTGAACTCAGAGGGTGAGTTAGAGTAGCCAAATGGACACTGTGTTAAGGTGTATTGGCAGTTGGCAAAGGTGAAGGTTAATTTATGTTGGTCAGACGCATGGACAGGGACTGTCCAGAATCCAGACGCAATGTCAAGGGTGGAAAAGTATTTAGCGTCGCTCACCTACGGAAGTTCTTGTTCCAGGCGCGATTGGCCACCGAGACAATGGAACCTGTTGGTTAATTTTCCTGTAGTCTATGGTTAGTTGCCACTTACCATTAGGTTTCCTCACCGGCCACACCGGAGCCATGTAGGTGCTGTTACAGGGTCCAATATTACCCTTTTCCAAGAGGCTGTCGATTTCCTGGACAGGTCAATAGGATGCCAGGGGAATCTTGTATTGACGCACGAAGGTCTGCGGCGCATGTGGAGGTGTAGGAATTCTCACCTCATGGATCGTAGTCAATCCGCAGTCTAGGGAGTCGACTGAAAGAGAGTTTTTGTATTTTAGTAGGAGCTGATGTAGTTTGTCCTGCTCGACCTCATTCATGAGAGCATCTGCCTGCTCCACGACCTATTCAATGTGTGAGAGGATTTCGGAGGGCGGAGACGAAGGATGCTGTGGTGGCAGTTCTGGAGGGACTGAGCTCGGCGGGGAGCCTGTAGGTTCCCCAAGCTCAGAGCCACCTACCGCAAGACAGCGAAGGTCAAGGTTAGGAGGGAGCTTAATAGGCAGGGGGTGTTCAACACACGCCCACAGTTCGTCCCCCCCAGGTCGACAATAGGGACCAGGTGGTCCAATAGATCATTACCAATGACCAAAGGAATGGAATCAAGATCAGAAATATAGACAGGGTGTGACATCATGACAGGACCAATGGTGAAGTGAAGAAGAGACACGAATGACAAGGTCGTGTCACCAGGAGCATATGCGCCAACATTTAACGCACAAGGAATGAGTTGTGGAGGTCGACCTCCCCCACCGGAGGCTAGGCAGAGGCTGTCAAAAAGAGAATGAGACATAAGAGTGTTGTCTGAACCGGTGTCCAGTAGAGCATCACAGGGGAGCACCTGCTTGAGGCATACAGGCACATAAGGCTTCCCAGCCCCCCCTCGTGACTCGAGTTGACCCAAAAGCATCATGGCTGACAGGTCATCTGGGAACTCTGGATCACCGTCGTTATCTGTTGCATCGGTCACTGGTTCAGCAGCTGTGGCTGCAGGGTGGTCGGTGCCTGTTGTGGCGGCAATCTCCGAACCCGCTGGTGGACATCAACGGTTAGGGATGTTGTCAAGCTGAAGAAAGAGTCCTATTGGGTCTTTTTGGCCTGTGGGACTCCGGAGGCAGCTGATAGGTACCAGCAGTCCAAGCGGAATGCGGCTCAGGTGGTCGCAGAGGCAAAAACCCGGGCGTGGGAGGAGTTCGGTGAGACCATGGAACAAGACTTCCCTACGGCTCCGAGGAGATTTTGGTCCACCATCCGGCGTGTCAGGGGGGAACAGCGGTGCACTACCAACACTGTTTACAGTGGGGAGGGTGTGCTGCTGACCTCGACTCGGGACGTTGTGAATCGGTGGGCTAAGTACTTCAAAGACCTCCTCAATCCCACCGGCACGTCTTCCAGGGTGGAAGCAGAGTCTGGGGACTTTGGGTTGGGCTCTCCAATCTCTGGAGCCGAGGTCACTGAGGTGGTTAAAAAACTCCTCGGTGGAAAGGCTCCGGGGGTGGATGAGATCCGCCCGGATTTCCTTAAGGCTCTGGATGTTGTGGGGCTGTGTTGGCTGACGCGGTTCAGCAATATCGCATGGACATCGGGGGCAGTTCCACTGGATTGGCAGACTGGGGTGGTGGTCCCCCTATTTAAAAAGGGGGACCGCAGGGTGTGTTCCAACTACAGGGGGATCACACTCCTGAGCCTCCCTGGTAAGGTCTATTCAGGGGTTCTGGAGAGGAGGGTCCGTCGGATAGTCGAACCTCGGATCCAGGAGGAGCAATGTGGTTTTCCTCCTGGCCGTGGAACACTGGACCAGCTCTATACCCTTGGGGGTGTGGGGGGGTCCAGGTCCAGGTGGTGGGCGACAGTGTCAAATGCTGTCCCCAGTCCCCTGCATCATTGAGAGTCAGAAGGTCATTAGAGACTCTGAGAAGAGCTATTTCACTAGAATGAACTCTACAAAAACCTCACTGGAGAATATCATTGATGTTGTGTTCATAAAGAGCAGCTGTGAGTTGTTTAGCCACAACCTTTTCCAAGATCTTGGAGATGAATGGAAGTTTAGAGATGGATCTAATGGTGCTTACATGGGGGGCACAGGAGAAGAGCTGGGGGGGTGCAGCGGACGCACATTCGCCGACGAACTATCAGCGCGTTAGTATGGCAAGCCGTTGTAACATTTAATTGGATATGTATTCAGAGATCTATAATTCTGTTGTTCCTAGCAGAAATTAACATTCCAGAAATCCATAAAATCAATCTTACTGTACACAATGAACATTGTGCAAACACCACCCCCCGCACATTGGCGCAAAAAAATCTATGTATCCTAGGGGGGGGCTTCACCGAAAGTATTTGAGAACCACTGCTTTAGGGGGAACCTCCGATTAGCGGATAGAATCCGCCAGCGGGCGATTCCCGCATGCGTGTGTCATTATCACTCTGAATGTGGAGGACTTAACAAGGCTCTGACTGAAGCTGTTTTTAGTCTCTGATGCAATGACTGTGAGGAGCGCACACACACAGTGCTGCCACCCTGCCACACACAGCAAAGCAGTATGAAATATCAGAGGGCAAAAAGTCTCCAAAGCACATGGCTGCTCAGAACACCTTTGTTTAATAAGGAAAACACCGCAGACTTCTCCGCGCTTCGTTTCTGAGACCGCCTATCACGTCCGTATTCCAAAGGGTGTCCTGGACGACGTGTGTAAACAACCTGGCGGGGCTGACTGAGGCCGACCGATCGGAGCCGACCCGGTGCTAGTGTGTAAGTGCCATAAAGCTGCTATGGAGAGATGGATCAAAATTGGGTTTTTTAAAGAAGCAGGTGGATTATAGTGTTCTTAAAACCAGGGAAGCATTAATTATAGAGAGCACACTGGGACCGATGGACTGAAAAGCATTTTTAAACAAAGATAAGGGTTAAGGCTACTTCACACTGAAAGCATCAGCGGCGCGGAATGGCAGCGGAACGTCGCCGCTTCAAATAGAATCCATTATAGTCTATGGGGGTGTCACAAACCAGCCTCAACGCGGCAATTTCCAGACGCGCCCCAGAAGCAGCATGCCGCGCCGCTAAAGCTAGGATTGGGTTCTATTTTTGCCGCATGCCGCTTCTGGGAAGCGTCAATTTCCGCAGTTAACATGGGGCTAGACAGGAAATCACACTCGGTTTCAGTGTAAAATGCCCAGTAATTTTCAAAATTCAGTGTGAAGTAGCCTTTAGATGTTGAGGCGGCATTGCAGATGTTTTCACAGAGTTAACTAGTTTGGTTAGCTGAATTATTGTAAGGACTGAGATGTTAGCCATGTGTACTTAATGAAATATTTATATATAGGGGTTGCTAAAGGGTCAAAAAGGTTTACTGCATGTTTATTTCATCGTGCTGGTTGAAGTGAGATTATTAGCAGACTGGACGCCGGTGGGAGAACGTGCAAGAGGGGTTGGGGCCATGTGAGGAATAGAGAAGGCTGGGGCGGGACCGGGTGGGCAACTTGTGCTGGTTGGCTTGGAACCCTTTGATAACTGCTTGCAGTTCTAGTTATTTTTGTTTTTATACTGCTTTGCCTTTGCTGTGTTGAGCTGCAGCAAGAAATTTTGTTCCTGTACACTTGTTGCACATGAATGACAATAAAAGGAATCTGAATCTAATAAACAAACGCACCCAAAAATAAGTATAACTGAGTTACCTTAAAAAGTAACCTATTAGATTATTAGTTACTGGTAAAAAAATAATAAGTTACCATAACTAGTTATATGTTACTGCCCAACACCGGTTATGTTTATTGCTGATTGCACAATAACACCACTAGGTATTTTGTTTTCTTTTTACTGCCTGTTTTTATTTTACATACTTCTACTTTTTTCACTGCAGTGTGAGTGAGGATGAAGAAGAGAAGCCTCTGTTCTCACGGCTTCATCAGCAGCAAATAGAAGACAGAGATGTTCCAACCAGCAGCTCAGATGACCAGATGATAGCAGAAACTGGTGGAGGAGCAGAAACCAGCAGGAACCCAGATCTGAACCCTCATGAACAGACATCTGGTTCTTCAGAGACTGAAGTTAGTGGAGATGATGAAGAGGATGATGATGTGGATCTAGACTCTGAGCTGTCAGACTCTGGGTCTGAAACTGGAGACGGAGACAATGACTGGAGTGAGAGCAGGTCTTCTGAGTCAGATGTTAAGACTGTCAACAAATCCTTTAGCTGCTCTGAGTGTGGTGAACAATTTCTACACAAGTGGACTCTCCAGAGACATGCGAGAGTGACAAGTCATTCAGCAATCAGGTCTTCAGGCTGTTTGGTTAATAAAAAGTGTGTTAGAGAGAAGCAACATGTAGACTCATGCAGGAAAGTCCAGAAAGAACTAAAATCATTTAGTTGTGACGACTGTGGGACAAGATTTAGTTTAAAATCAAATTTAAACAAACACATGAGAGTCCACACAGGACAGAAGCCTTTTGCCTGTGAGATCTGTGGACAAAGTTTTTGCCGAAAGGCACATTTAAACAGGCACATGAGTGTCCACACAGGACAGAAACCTTTTGCCTGTGAGCTCTGTGGACACAGATTTAGCAGTAAGACAAATTTAAATATGCACATGAGTGTCCACACAGGACAGAAACCTTTTGCCTGTGAGCTCTGTGGTCAAAGTTTTTGCCGAAAGGCAACTTTAAACAGGCACATGAGTGTCCACACAGGACAGAAACCTTTTGCCTGTGAGCTCTGTAGACACAGATTTAGCAGTAAGACTAATTTAAACAGTCACATGAGAGTCCATACAGGACAGAAGCCTTTTGCCTGTGAGCTCTGTGGACAAAGATTTAGCCGAAAGACAAGTTTAAATGATCACATGAGCATCCACACAGGACAGAAGCCTTTTGCCTGTGAGCTCTGTGGTCAAAATTTTCGCCAAAAGGCTTATTTAAACATTCACATGAGAGTCCACACAGGACAGAAGCCTTTTGCTTGTGAGCTCTGTGGACAAAGATTTAGTCGTAAGACTAATTTAAACAGTCACATGAGAGTCCATACAGGACAGAAGACTTTTACCTGTGAGCTCTGTGGTCAAAGTTTTCGCCATAAATCAACTTTAAATGGTCACATTAGAATCCACACAGGACAGAAACCTTTTGCCTGTGAACTCTGTGGTCAAAGTTTTCGCCAAAAGGCAAGTTTAAACAAACACACGAGTGTCCACACAGGACAGAAGCCTTTTGTCTGTGAGCTCTGTGGACAAAGATTTTGTCTGAAGTCAAATTTAAACAAACACATGAGAGTCCACACAGGACAGGATGAACTCATTTAACCACACAAGTACCAAAAATGATCCTTGTAGATTGTACATCCTAGATACAAGTCGTGCACCCCTGGTTGTTGTCCTTTACACTACATCAGGGTCGCTTCTGGCCCATGAGTCACCTCTTCCTGTCCTGGAAGCCACATATTGTGTAGGTTTCTGCAGAGCCTGATGAGCTGCTGAACAGGTGATTCAACCACTGAATCAAGTGTGTTGGAGCAGAGAAACCACTAAAATGTGCTGGATTGTAGCTCTCTAGGCCCAGAATTGAATACCCCTGCTCTAAGATTTGAAAAGCCTGACAGATCTACTTCACACAGATCTACATCACTTAACATTCATGGCTCACCCATCTTGGCTCGTGACGGGAAAGGCTGTTGTTGATTTAGTGTCCAGCAAACAGCAGAGAACGTCCTGCTAGTAGAAGCTAACTGTTAGCATTAGCAACTCCACCACACAGCAGAAGCTCCTCCAGGCTTGTGTTATTTGTGGAGATGAAACATCAACGTTGCAAGTCAGTGGTTGAGTCGCATTGCTGATATCCAGTTTGAGGCGAGATGTCCAAATATCAGGAAATAAGGCTCCAAAACCTGCCTTACAAGGCGTACATTCCTACTGGAGACCACTGCAGTTGTATTGATAAAATGAGTGTTTAACACCTTTAACACTAGAACTTCCAGAATTCTAACACAACTAGAGCTCCCACGAACAGTTTGACAGCTCGTATTCTGGCCATTAAATGCAAGCTGGCAATGACGTGGAGCAAAACTGTTCCATTGCGCTATAAGTTAACTCATGAACTCATTATGGATCTGTAAACCTAATAATACGGTTAGAACATAATCCAAACCTTGGAAAGAAGTTTCTCCATTGTTTGCTAGGTGACTGATACGGATCCTTTCCACGGAGGGGTGGGCGATCTTCTTTTGCGTTGCTGTCAGACTCTCAGCTATGGAGATTATTTTGTTCTTTTATTAATCAATTAAGTAATAAGGTAGTTCAAACAAAAAAACCAAGTTGTTACAGTCCCTGCAATTAGTCCTCAGCTCTCCAGTTATGATGCTGCTGTTGTGTCCTGTGTCCCTGCAAATCCTGCCTTTCAGCTCCAAGGACAGCGCCTTCTCCTCCCTCCCAGCCAAGCCTCAGCTGAGTTCAGCACCACAGAGAGAGGCACAGCCTCAACCAGCAGCAGATGTTCACACTCAGTCATCATCCTCACCTGAGGATATTTAAGCAGAGTCCAAGAGACATTCAGGGAGACACAGACCTAATCTGTTTTGTGTGTAAGGACTTCTGGTTTGGAGTTTGTGGTTTCTTGTTTTTGTCTTCAAGTACCTTGTAGTTGTTGAGCTGTGGGCGAGTATTTTAAATTTAGCTGTTTTGAGTTTGTTGTTTAGTAGTTGCTTCTTTTTCATCCCCCTTTACAACGGGGAGTCACTTTCAGTTGTTCTTTTGTGAATACAATTGTAGATAGACCTTTTGTAAAATAAACCCTTTTAAACTGCCATTTGACACCTTTTGTTACTTCCACTTTATACAAACCATCATTTTATTTTCTCTTTAATTTTAGTTTTCTTACTCTCCTAGACAGCCAGAGGGGTCCAGGGTTTCACCCAGAAAACTTGCTTTATATATGCCGCGCCCTGGGGAGATCTCAGGGCTTGGATCTCCTCCATCCTCCTGGGTCTTTGGGGGCAGGTCTGTGGCCTCACACTCACTATTGGACATTCCTTTAGAGAAACCTTACATACACAAACGCGTGTACACAACACAGGTGCTCACATGGTGCTCTCAAGTATGGGCTTGGGTGTTTTTAACACAACCTAAGGCTGTGGTTGGCACTATATGCACTAGGATTTATTACCGTGTGCTTTTCAGCTAAAATTGCTGCTGTTATACATCCTCATGTTGTTGGAGCAGTGATGTTTTGGTTCTGTTGGATTTTTTTTTTCTCTCTTTCTCTTTCTGCAGAAGCAGATTCTTTTGCATCCTTTATTGTTTATTTTTGTGAACTCCCCCCCTTCCTTCTCTTTCTCTTCTGTGTCCGTTGAAATTTTAACCAACCGAAAACATTTCTAATAAAGTTCTGATATCAGGCGGGCTGTTATAGCTGAATCTATAACGATCCACCTGTGAGAATAAAACTGTAAGGCTTGTTTTAGACACTCAGACATCAATTCTGTTTGCTACACAGCCAAACAGGTCATGGAAAAAAATAATAAAATTGTATCGATTGACAGCCCTAGTTCGTACATCAGGTGAAATACAAACAGCAGGATGGCACTTTTAGGTTAATAACAGCAGTCTAAACGCACGTTAAATTATAACTATTCAGAAAATTGTACACATGAAATAATTTCTGTTGTTGTGAGACTGCTGTCAGATCTCTTTACTACTCAGCGTCTCTTCTCTGGAGGTTTGTCATATCCAACTACAAAGTAGGATGCGGGTGTTCCTCTCTGGGGGTTTTCACAATAAAATGAAAGGAACGCACAAATAAAGTTTGTGGTGGTTTCAAGTTAAGATTTTTCAGCCACATCCTTCTGGGTTCCTCATCTCTGGAGAGGCGGCGAGAACCGTACCGACGCTACAGCTGCACGCTCTCTCACTCTGGAGGTGCATGTTCTAAACATCGCTCTTGTAGCTACAGATTTAATTTTCTCTGGTTGTTAGTACAAGCGCCAACAGCGCAACGTCTTCCTGAGGCGCGTGACTACATTTTTAGGGGGTAAATTCTTTTTAAAATCCTCTTCAAATGTTCAAATAAACTGCTACTAGCAACGAAACCTCACAATGCAAACCAATGAGTATGTGCTGCTTCCGGTATCTCACCGGATGTTGCTAGCATCAGCGTTTCTCCATGAGGCTACTCAAAAATAACGTGGATAGCTTTTGTTATTTTGGAGCAAGACGCTGAAGCTGCTTCCTTCCACCAATCAACGCACCCCTCAGTCCCGCGCGTGTCCGGCACAGCCGAAATATTACGTGTGATCTCGCGAGAAAATATGCCCTTCACTAAAAAGGATCAGAAAAGCACATTTTTTATTTATTTTTCCAATACAATTTATTTTAATGGTCTAAAAGGCTATAATAGGACTCGTGATCGTGTCGTCATCGGCTGCCATGTTGGAAGCCTCATTACTTGTTTATTGTAACCAGACAACAGCGCGCACAGTCTTCAGGCTTCATTTAATCTATTATTCATTTGATCGCTCATTATTGACAAATGGTAAATTGTTGCTGTGTATTGTAATCTTAGATCACTAAAAAAACCACAAATAAAGATAAAAACAGACTTGGTAGCAGCACTATGCAGCATACTGTAAGAGACACAGACAACAATGTGAATCCGGTATTGCACAAGTATAGAACACATGAATATTGCATTGGTGTTATTGTGTACCAGGGTGATACCAGCACAGCTTAAACTGAGGAGTTATACACTCTTACAGCAGAGGGGATGAACAGCGCAACGACATCATGATCGCCAGTGAAAAAAAAGGTAAAAAAAACGGGCTAACTTTTCACCGTTTCCCTGCTTGGATGCATAACCTGGGATCACAGCTGTAAAGGCTCTCCAGAGTATCCCGGTCTTGAGAGTCTTTTCTTTGCATTTTCATTCTGGTAAGTTACAGATGATATACTTTTTTTATTCATCGCTTCTTTAGTTCAACCCGGACATGCATACCGACACATATAGATACACACACACCGGTAGGCTAATGCGGGCGCACTGAAACACAACTTCTTTTGCTACCCTTCTTCTATAGGATGACAATTTTGATTGTTTTACTTGAAAGACCAGCAAATGAAACATATACCTCTCATCCGGACCTTTACATCCGCTCACACCACAAACTAGAAAGCCGAAAATATCCGTAATGCAGAGCTGCGGCAGCAGGAAGTTGTCGTCGGTGCACCAGTCTTGGGTCTTTCATATGGATCCAAACCGTTTATAATCCTGATTTTGTCCACATACCGACCCCTGGCTTCCTTATTTAATGTATCCCTGTATATTCCGCACCATTTTTGGGATTTTAACATGTTGTTTAACACATTCTTTCCCCCAAATCTAATTGAGTGAGGCTTCTAACATGTCCGCCACGTCCCAGAATGCAACGCATAATCACGTGTGATCCCAAGCCCTATAGCAGCTGTTAGCTAAACACGGCTAAAGGAAACCTGCTACCACTTCAGGATCATCCATCAGCTGGGACTGGGTCATCGTGGCTTCTGGACAGCATGGACACAGGTACTGGTGGATGGGTGGATGGATGACGTCATTGTCTCTGCATGGTGGGACATTACAGTGAAATCATGAGAACCTCTCTTATGAGGAGCAATCTTTAATTAATGGCCTTCTAGAGTTCTAAACCCCCCAAGGTGCTTCAGCACAACCAGTCATTCACCCATTCACAGACACTGGTGGTGATGAGCTACACTGTAGCCACAGCTGCCCTGGGGCGCTCTGACAGCAGCGAGGCTACTGAACTAGCAACCACTGGTCCCTCCAACCACCACCAGTAGGAATAGTGGGTGAAGTCTTGCCCAAAGACACAATGACAGACTGAGACTCAAACCTGCAACCTGATTACAGGGTGAATATCTAACTCCTTTACCACCATTGCCCCATTTCTGCCCATAAGCAGTAGTATAGAGCCACACATTCATCAGTCCTCCTGTGTTTTATCGGTGCCTCTAAAGCTTTTGATTGAGTCAGTCACAGAAAACTCTTTGATCAATAAAAACAACAAGGAGTTCCTGAGTGTTTAGTGTGGCTCCTCTCTTACTGGTCCACTCATCTGAAGATGCTGGTTAAATGGGGAAGCAGCATCTCAACTTTGATGTTAGTAATGGTGTCAGACAGGATGGGGTTTTGTCCCCAGTTTCATTCAACTTATATGCTGAGTATTTGTCCATAAAGCTGAGAGCCTGTAGCACTGGGTGTGTGCTAGCAGAAACACTGATACTGCTTGTTTTAGTCCAGGTAGTGCTGGTTTACAGCAGCAGCTTGATCTTTCTACTGAACAGGAGGTGCAGTACCATGTATGGCACAGTGGTGTTAAAAGTGCTACTTTGATTTCCACAACCAAACAGGATCAAAGGTTACATTTTAGAACGCACGCTTCTTTATCCCTTTGGCTTGCCATATAGTGCCGTAAAACGACACCCAGTCAGTACTGCCAGCGGCTACCCGAAGCTCAAAAACTGTATAGTGCGGTAAACAGACGTGGGACCCCCCAACACTATCACAGGAATGAAAATGAACATAGATAGTGTGACGCCTAAACTTTACAAAAAAAGCATAATTTTAAGGTGTAAAAGTTGCAGAATGTTGCTTTAATTTATGTAGAAATAAACGAGTAAATCAAGGGTGTTGGAAACAAAAATGTGGGGGGGGGGGGGTATTTATGGCGTAGGCACCATTTCCTGCATTCTGGTGCGTTTACGGTTGTTAAACAGCTATTTTACCTACAGTAGTAAAACCTTAACTCAGTGACTGTGTGTTCGCCACAAACCCAGCTGTTTAATGCAGAAAATGTTAAAACACTAAAAATAGAAACTTCCAATAAAAATTTGAATGTTTATTTTATACTTGTTGATCAGAAGAAAACTTCTCAAGAACAAACTTTAAAAAAGATTTAAAAAATTCACCAGCCACCACTGGTCGTAACGGGTAAAACTAAGGAGGCACTGCCCTCTGGTGGTGAGAGGAGGCAATGACAGACAGAAGAAGGTTGACTAGGAGGCGGTTTTCACATTTATTTCAAGAACCAGGTTTGTTGTTAAAGGTGGTTTGGCTCAACAACACGGTCCTGTCGGTCAGGCAGGAGAGACGGCCATCGTCCTGGGCAGAGCGGGAACATTACAACAAACACAGAGGTGTGACAGTTATGTTACCACACACACACACACATGAACTGAGCCATAACCAAGTCTGACGGTTCTGTTACAAAGCATTAATAACAACGATAAGTTTGTGATGAAGGGACGTAAGGTGACCCAGGAATGGAGCCGCTGTACCTGATCACAGCTGGATGAAGGGTCCAGTCAGGAGGTACAGCAGTTGGTCAGAGAGGAGAGACAGCCGTCGTCCTGGGAATAGAGGGGACATTACCACAAGTACACGGAGGTGTGACAGGTGTGTTACCTGTTCAGTAACATTTCTGCTCCCACACACACACTTTTAAACATAACTAAGTCAGATGAGTTCTGTTACAAAGCATTAATAATAAAGATCACTGTGAGAAAAGGAGTGGAGCCACCGTACATCATCACTGCCGCATAAAAGGTCCTGACTGCAGGAACAGCATCCGTCCTGGGAACAGAGAACAAAGTATTTAGAACAAATCACAAACCAGGAAATATTCAAAAGCTGTTCACTGTGAGGGAAGGAGGCTACAGCCTGAGGGGGAGTTTAACTTTAGAACATTTCAGTTTGTGGGTTAAATCACGGAATAGTCTGGAGGAGACGCTCGGGGAATGTCCAAATATTAGTTTGGGAAACGGTACAAAGAAATGATTTTTATGCAAGTTCTCCTGCTGGTGAGAGGGTGAAAACAGTTGTGATTACTGTATGTGTTAGCTGGTACTGTGGAGCGTTCTTGGTGGTGTTATATGATTATATAAGGGATGGATTGGCCATCTGGCATACCGGGCACTTCCCGGTGGGCCGTTGCCCAAGGTGGGCTGGGATGGAACCTGCAGCCCGTTGGTCACAGGGTGAACCCCTGAACCACCGCCACCCCTGTTCTAACGTGTTCCACCAGATAAGAGTCGTGTTTATCTGAGCTGATGGAGACTCCAGCACTACGACAGGATGACTGACAACAGAACAGGTTGTCCCTTTGAGCAGTGATGTGAGAGGTATGTTTCCTGTTCAGTAGCATTTCTGCTCTCAGACCTCTCTCTCTCTCTCTCTCTCTCTCTCTCTCTCTCTCTCTCTCTCTCTCTCTCAGATCCTTGTACTCATCTCTTAGTGAGGACCATCCATTCACTTCCATTCATGTTGGTGACTGTATCATGTCTAACCCATACCCTAATCCTAACTATAACCAGTGTTGCTGTTTTCCTAACCCTAGCCTCAACAAGAACTTAATTCACACCAGACCTCTAAACCCAACAGGTAAGCTTTTAAAAAAAGTGAGGACCACAAAAATGTCCTCATGTTGTTAAAAAAGTTTTTTTGGTCCTCAGTATGTAGTAAGTACAAGAACACACACACATACACTTAAGAACTGAACCATAACTAATTCTGATGAGTTCTGTTACCAACCGTTAATAACAAAGATAACTTTGTGATAAAAGGATGTAAAAGTGATCCAGGACTGGCGCCGCCGTACCTGATCATCACTGGATGTATTAGAGCTTCCATCGTTTCCGTCGTTTCCGTCGTTTCCATCTTTCATCTTAAACTTCTTACCACCACGGCTCTTCTTGCCCTTCTAAAACCATAAAAACAGAACTGAACTGAGATTAAATGAAAACTCCACAATGATGCATCAGACTCCTGAGTTAACCCTGGAAGTAACCAAAGCCACCAGCTGCTGCTGTGTGACGTTCTCATGTATCCATTCATTTACAGACAAGCCCAGGTTTAGCCGGCTCATTCACACATCTTCATACCTTCTGCTTAGCCTGAGCCTTTGGTGCGTTCTGCGTCGTCACCACCACCCCTTTATCACATGTTGCACCAAGACACACGGACAAGAGCTTTCATTTAGTTTACAATAACAAAATCCTTCCAATGAGCTCCTGTTAAACTCACCCATCATCTCTGTGTATATTTAAGCTGATTAAATCTCACCTGAGTCCATTCTACACCTGTGTGTGTTTAGATCCTGTAGCCTGCGATGCTTTGCTTCTCCAGCAATCTGGAAAAGTGTGTGAGCTGCACCTGAAGTAGGTAACCAAGATCAGCCCCGCCCACATGATGATGGACCACGCCCACAAACAGCTGCTATCCAAGGCCCAGTCCCAATCCTCGCACTGCGCCCTACGCCCTCCTGTGAAGTGCGCCTAGAGGAGGTGCGCAGTAAGGCTTCGAGTGCGTAGTGCACAAGTGTGCCGATGGGGACAGGGAGCGTTGTGTTCCTGACCCCGATGCATGCTGGGATGCATGTCACCGTTTGTGCTTTTTAAAAAATCTTTATTAACAACTTTAAAAAAATTATTTGACTAAAGTTAAATTAATTGCTGTCCACATTGAATCTTAGTGTAAAACATTCAGAGCATGAATAAATATTAATCTTTCATCTGAAAATACAGATTTTCAGAGGAGGACCTTGAGTCATGGCTCCGCCTTCTTCTCAAACTCCCCACGCAACAATGGATTGTGGGTCATACCCTTGTCCAAAGTCCACATCGATGCGGACTTGGGTGAAGTGCATATTAAAGGAGCAAAAGGGGCGTGGTCACCTTCCGCACTTGAGAATCAGGACACCCTACGCACTCGCACCCCTGGCCGGGATTGTGCAATCGAAGGGAGGAAGTTTGAGTATTGGCATTGGGCTGTAATGACTCATTTCATTAAAGGGTGAGTCACACCATGGGTGGAGTCTTACTTCACCCACACTTCCTGTTTGAAAAATGTGCCTAAAGGAGGCGTCGCCTGGCGGACCGAGAGAGCGGCGCTGAGGCAGTGATTGACAGCACCCCCTTCAACCCTCTCACGGCTCAGTGGAACGAGCAAACACAGCAGGCTGGAGGGTTCTCACTCCACCTCCATCACTAGAAGAAAGGGAGGACGACGTTTTTTTAAGGAGGGGAGCGGCTCTGAGCCGTATTGTGTCATATCAGCAGGTGAGTGGTTGCGCCAGGTGGAGGTGTGGCCGAGACTCAGCTGGAGACCAGTGCAGCGCAGCCACGTAGTACAGTAGAGACGTCACCCTGCAGCTCTACAGCATCAGCTGTGGCTGACTCTAGATCAGTGGAGCAGAGTTTAACCTGAAGATGGAGAGAGAGTTCCAGAGTCTGGGGGCCACAGCAGCAAATGATCTGTCACCTTTGGTCTTTAGCCTGGTGCTGCACAACCAGTAGGCTTTGATCACTGGACCTCAGGGACCTGCTGGGGGTGCAGGGACTGAGAAGATCACCAATGTATGATGGTGCTTGTCCATGTAAGGCCCTAAAAACCAGAACCAGGATCTGGAAATGAACCCTGAAGTTAACCAACAGCCAGTGAAGCTGGAAGAGGAGCGGGGTGACGTGGGTGTGTTTGGAGGACTTGGTCAGCAGCCTAGCACAGGCCTTCTGGACCACCTGTAGACGCTTCAGGGAGGTTCTGCTCACACAAGAGAAAAGCCAGTTGCAGTAGTCTAAGCGTGAGGAGATGAAGGTGTGGAGAACAACCTCCAGTTCAGAGCGGAGTGGACTGGTTTAGCTGACAGATAACTGGTTTTGTAGCTCAGAACCAAAAGCAGTCAGACCAGACTAGAACAGCTCCAGGTTCAGCGATGGAGGCAGAAGGAAACCCTAAATCAGAGCTGTACCCTCAGGTGTGTCTTCTCTAAAGCTGGCTGTGGGCCAACATGCTGATAACAAATCTGGTTCACTAGACAGGAGAAGCGTTCAGAAATGAGAGGAACGAGGAAGCAGAGGGTTGTTTTCTTCATGGTTCAAGAAAAGAGCTGTTGTTTTTCCAGAGACTTCCTCCTACTGCAGCTTTTGCCTCAGGACCAGCAGCTGCAGCAGCAGCCAGAGCGGTGGGACTGGAATCCAGTCAGAGGAGAGAAGATGGTAGAGATCTGTCCACCTAGAGAGTCTGAAGGTTCACACGTGTTTCATCTGAGAGCTTTCAGAAGAGAAGACAGAATCCTGCAGCAGCATTCACATTTGTCACACCTCAGACGTGCAGACCCTCAGCTTCCTGTCTACACCTGCAGCTCCTCAGATTAGAGCATCACAGAAGCGTTACTAGAATGGAAAAGCCCTTTGTTGTCCCTCAATGAGGACGTTACAGCAGCAGTAGAGTCTGCTCGGACCCTTCCTGAAAACAGCATCAGTGTGGCTCCAGTCCAGCTCGTTGTTCAGGTGAACACCCGTAAGGGTCCTCTACCTCCATGTCCGTTCCCTGGATGCTCACCGCTACTGAAGCAGAGGGCGTGTGTCTGCAGGAACCCCCCAGCAGCTCTTTGGGTTTAAACCCCTGTAATAGAGCAGTGGTCCTCCCTGCTTTAGGAGCCACTGGCAGAGCAGAGTCAGCCACACATGAGTGGTTCTACCAAAACAACACAGCAGCACACATAGGTGGGCCCCATATGGGATCTATATGGGCAAGACATATGGGTCCCAACAGGGTTTGTCCACAGTTTCCATGGTGGCCCCACGTGGGTTTTCATGGCATTTGACTCAAACACCGGCAAACCCCGTGGGGCTACTAAGGAAACTGTGGACAAACCTTGTTTGTACCCATACAGCTTGCCCATATAGATCCCATATGGGGCCCACCTATGCGTGCAGGCTTTAATGGAGACCATATCTACCTAAAAACCAGAACCAGGATCTGGAAATGAACCCTGAAGTTAACCAGCAGCCAGTGAAGCTGGAAGAGGAGCGGGGTGACGTGGGTGTGTTTGGAGGACTTGGTCAGCAGCCTAGCACAGGCATTCTGGACCACCTGTAGACGCTTCAGGGAGGTTCTGCTCACACAAGAGAAAAGCCAGTTGCAGTAGTCTAAGCGTGAGGAGATGAAGGTGTGGAGAACAACCTCCAGTTCAGAGCGGAGTGGACTGGTTTAGCTGACAGATAACTGGTTTTGTAGCTCAGAACCAAAAGCAGTCAGACCAGACTAGAACAGCTCCAGGTTCAGCGAAGGAGGCAGAAGGAAACCCTAAATCAGAGCTGTACCCTCAGGTGTGTCTTCTCTAAAGCTGGCTGTGGGCCAACATGCTGATAACAAATCTGGTTCACTAGACAGGAGAAGCGTTCAGAGAGGGCCTTTATGAACATGTTCAGCTCTTCGTTCTCAGGTCATGAATATCGTCTAAAGGCTTCTCCGTCCTCTGGTCTGGTGAACACATGAATGAGTAAGTCTGAGTCCTGCTGACTGATCAGTGTTGTTCAGTCAACTTTTTCTGTTTTCAGCTTCGTTTGCAGAACAGAAAAAGTATTGATGGATTTAGAAAACAGATGGTTTCTCATCCAGCAGGAAGCTGGCCTGCATTAAATCTCAGATTAGAAGAATTGATTTGAAACGTGATCCTGAGACGTTCTGATAGGGTTAGGTTTGATCACATGTTCATCCTGCTTAAGCCGCTGTTTGACTCACAGTTCTGCTGTTTCTGGACATGTTTGTCATGAAGTGGTGTGTTGATGCAGGAAGTCCAGGAGGCAGCCAGGTAGATTCAAAATGAAGAGTTTTATTTTAAGGAGTGGTCTTGGAGCAGGAAGACAACAGCATGAGGAGCAAACAATAAACACTGGACAGGGCTGGGTTTAAAATACACCGAGGATGTGAGTGGAGACGAGCAACAGGTGTGACGAGTACTGATGGACAGGTGTAACGGATTAGCTCTGGGAGGAGACAGGAGGAGAATAATTACACTGAAGCTACAGACACGATGAATCACAGAACAAACAATAACTAGATAGAAGAGAAGATGGAGGATAAATGCAGCTCAGAGAAACAAACCCTGAAGACGACTAAAACTGGAAGACTAGGATAAACACCCACACTGATTAAACGTAACAGGATCCTAAATAAAACCGAGGAGCACACGGAACGAACACAACAAACGCTAAAGGAAAATAAAGTAAGAAGGCACTGCCCTCTGGTGGTGAGAGGAGGCAATGACAGACAGAAGGAGGCTGAATATTTCACATTTATTTCAAGAAGCAGGTTTGATGGTAAAGGTGGTTCACTCAACAACACGAGCAGCAGTCGGCCAGGCAGGAGAGACAGCAGTCGTCCTGGGAAGAGAGGGAACGTTACAACAAATATACAAGTACACTGAGGTGTGACAGGTGTGTTACCTGTCAGTAACTTTTCTGCTCTCAGACACACACACACACACACACACACACACACACTTATGAGCTGAACCATAACTAAGTCTGACGAGTTTAGTTACTAACCATTAATAACAAAGATAAAGGAATGGAGCCGCCGTACCTGAGCACAGCTGGATGAAGGGTCCAGACAGGAGGAACAGCATCCGTCCTGGGAACAGGGAACATTACATAAAATATACAGATATGTTACCTGTTGAGTAACATTTCTGCTCTCAGAACCCCGCCCACACTTATGGCGCTTACACACTAGCATCAGCTCTACTCTGCACCGCCGGCCCTAGCCCAGTCACGGTGGTTCTAGGGATGGGACGAAATATCGTTTGGCGAAATCTCGCAATACAAAACGTGACAAAAATGCATCGAGTAAAAAAAAAATGGATCTTGAAATAAAGACTAGATGGCACTGCTGCATGATTTGTGTATGGCGGACATACAGTCTAAAGCCTTTTTTATAAAACAATGCTGCTAATTTGCGCAACACCTATGAGGCATCAGTGAGCGTTAGGTCGTTTATAAGAGCTCAGACCGTGGCGGTTATGTTGCGCAATCATGTCAGTTTTATAAAAGATTACGTGACGGTGGCATAAAGGAGGTATGGGGGCGGTCTCTGCACTGTCGTGGACTTCCGGTTATCTTGGACATAACTTGCTTTTTATTGCGATCAAAGCTGCGCTCGTTGAGTTTTTTTTCCACATTTCTCTACAGGTGTGTGTCCTCCACCATCACTGTGAACAGTCAGATGATCTGAGCTGCAGATCTAACGGAGAGACGCTCCCGGAGCTCCGCATCGCTCCAGTTTATCATCTCAGCTGGTTCGAAAACGAAACTTGTGGCCGTGTTTAGTTTCACTTTCATTTTGTAGTTCCCGGCCGGAGCTCGGCATTAATTCATCACGTGGTCATGACACCTCCCTCTGTTACGTTAATGTGCGTTTATAAGACCGGCAAAGCTGCAATATTACAGCAATATTACAGCAATATTACAGCAATATTACAGCAATATTACAGCAATTTTACAGCAATATTACAGCAATTTTACAGCAATATTACAGCAATATTACAGCAATATTACAGCAATATTACAGCAATATTACAACAATATTACAGCAATATTACAGCAATATGACAGCAATATTACAGCAATATTACAGCAATATTACAACAATATTACAGCAATATTACAGCAATATGACAGCAATATTACAGCAATATTACAGCAATATTACAGCAATATTACAGCAATTTTACAGCAATTTTACAGCAATTTTACAGCAATATTACAGCAATATTACAGCAATATTACAGCAATATTACAGCAATATTACAACAATATTACAGCAATATTACAGCAATATGACAGCAATATTACAGCAATATTACAGCAATATTACAGCAATATTACAGCAATTTTACAGCAATTTTACAGCAATTTTACAGCAATATTACAGCAATATTACAGCAATATTACAGCAATATTACAGCAATATTACAACAATATTACAGCAATATTACAGCAATATGACAGCAATATTACAGCAATATTACAGCAATATTACAGCAATATTACAGCAATTTTACAGCAATTTTACAGCAATATTACAGCAATATTACAGCAATATTACAGCAATATTACAGCAATATTACAGCAATATTACAGCAATATTACAGCAATATTACAGCAATATTACTATCAAGCGTGGCGGCACGAATGCCGCAGAATTCGGTAATATTACGCTGATTTGCCAGCATGGTGTGTCTTATAAAAAGGGCTTATGGTGGCAGGCTGACAGCACTATCTGCTGATTAAGCAGGGTAAAACTAAATGACAAAAAAAAATCTGGGGAACGGTGCAGTGCGTCGTGACGTCATCACGTCAAGTCACAGCGCCTGTTGCAACAACAACACTGCAGGTTTCTGCTCAAAGATCACTGATTACACCAGAACATGTTGATATGTTAGTTTTTTTGAAGAAGAACCAGTCCTGAGATAACTTAACCTAGGGTTAGAGCAGCACTAGGGGAGTGGTCTTGTTTGTGTTTGGCTGTTAGGCCTTGTGCTTCCCTGTGTGCAACGGAAACAAAAATAAACAAGTTGTTACTATACAGTCATATTTTTTCCTTTTTTTTTTTAATATCGTATTGTATCGTTTCGTGACTATGACATATCGAGGTGCATCGTATCGTTAGTTTAAGTGTATCGTCCCATCCCTAGGTGGTTCCACACTGCCTTAGGGATGCGGACACAGTTGAGCACATGGGCGGTCTCCAAAATCGGCTGCAAAAAACTGGCGTGATATCAGTGATGTCATGAGCTCATCTCTGAGCATGTGGGCGGGTCAAAGCAGCGCGGAGAAGTCGGCGGTGTCTTTCTTATTAAACAAAGGCGTTCTGAGCAGCTTTGTGCTTTAGAGACTCTGCCCTCTGATATTTCATCCTGCTTCGCTGTGTGTGTGTGTGTGTGTGCGCATGCGTGTGTGCGTGCGCGTGCGTGCGTGTGTGTGTGTGTGTGTGTGTGTGTGTGTGTAGTCTGACAAATTTAGTTACTAACCATTGATAACAAAGATAAAGGAATGGAGCCGCCGTACCTGATCACAGCTGGATGAAGGGTCCAGGCAGGAGGAACAGCATCCGTCCTGGGAACAGAGGGAACATTACAACAAATATACAAATACATGGAGGTGTGACAGGTACAGTATGTTACCTGTTGAGTAACATTTCTGCTCTCAGACCCCCCCCCCCCACACACACACACACACATATACATACTTATGAACTGAACTATAACTTTGTTTGACGAGTTCTGTTACCAACCATGGTAACACTTTACAAAAAGGGTCCCTTTATTAATGTTACTTAGTGCATTATTAAGCATGAATAAACATTAAATAAAGTATTAACAACTGCTTTTATGCTTTACACAGTGTTACCAAACATATTATTTAATGCATTATTAAGCAGTTAACTAATGTTTTTACTGAACCTTAGTTAATGCCGTAATAAGCTTTAAATGATACTTGCATTATTTAATTACTTAGCATCATGTGTGTTGTACTCTGCATTAATTACCATGTTACCCTCCCTGGGCTGCCACCTTATCGTGGTGGAGGGGTTTGAGTGTCCCAATGGTCCTAGGAGCTAAGCTGTCTGAGGCTTTATGCCTCTGGTAGGGTCACCCAGGTCCTAGGTGAGGGATCAGACAAACTGCAGCCCAAAGACCCCCTTATGAAAAATATCAATGGAACCAGTGTTCCCTCGCCCAGACGCGGGTCACCGGGGCCCCCCTCTGGAGCCAGGCCTGGAGTTGGGGCACGCTGGCGAGCGCCTGGTGGCCGGGCTTTCACCCATGGAGCCCGGCCGGGCATAGCCCGAAGAGGAGACGTGGGTCCCCCTTCCCATGGGCCCACCACCCGTGGGAGGGGCCAAAGGGGTCGGGTGCGATGTGGAAAGGGTGGTAGCCGAAGGCAGGGACCTTGGCGGTCTGATCCTCGGCTACAGAAGCTGGCTCTTGGTACGTGGAATGTCACCTCTCTGGTGGGGAAAGAGCCGGAGTTGGTGTGTGAGGTTGAGAGGTTCCGACTAGATATAGTTGGACTCACCTCAACGCATGGCTCTGGAACCAGTTTCCTCGAGAGGGGTTGGACCTCTACCACTCTGGAGTTGCTCCCACTGAGAGGCGTCGAGCAGGGGTGGGCATACTTCTTGCCCCCCATCTTGGTGCCTGTACGTTGGGGTTTACCCCGGTGAGCGAGAGGGTAGCCTCCCTCCGTCTTCGGGTGGGGGGACGGGTCCTGACTGTAGTTTGTGCTTATGCACCAAACTGCAGCTCAGACTACCCACCCTTTTTGGAGTCCCTGGAGGGGGTACTGGAAAGCGCTCCTTCGAGTGACTCCCTCGTTCTGCTGGGGGACTTCAATGCTCATGTGGGCAACGACAGTGAGACCTGGAGAGGTGTGGTTGG
>SSNS01000604.1:145998-155873 GCA_006937985.1 Aphyosemion australe
CATCAATAACAAAGATAACGTTGTGATAAAAGGATGTAAAGTGACCCAGGAGTGGAGCCGCCGTACCTGATCACAGCTGAATGAAGGGTCCAGACAGAAGAGACCGCATCTGGCCTGGGACAAGAGGGAACATTACAGCAAATACACGACGACATTTGTTCAAATGTATTCATGTTCCACCACTGGTGGCAGCAAAATGTGTTCAGTCAATGAAAAGCAGGAGGGCTGGAGCACTCGCACTGGGTGTGTCTTATGTGAGATTAAAACCTCCAGGTCTGGTTGGTCTGACTTTTCCTCTGACGTGTTGCATGAAGCTCAGATGAGGCAAAGATTTCACTCTTCTAGGAAACGGAGCGGCGTCACAGTTTATTAAACGTCGGGACTCAGAATACCGGCTGGGATAATGCCCATCAACAGACAAGGCTCTTGCTGTGGTTTGGAGTTCAGTCTCCTTTTCCTGACCGCAGTGGCGGCGTTTCTGTGAGCGCTCTGCTCAGATGTGACCGAACATGTAGGAGCTTTAATAATTAACCACCCCCTTCTCTATAATCAGAGCTAGGCGACAGGTGTGTCTCTCTCTCTGGAGCCGCCGTACCTGATCACCGCTGGATGAAGGGTCCAGACAGAGGGAACAGCATCCGTCCTGGGAAGAGAGGAAACATTACAGCAAATACAGACAAGCCCAGGTTTAGCCGGCTCATTCACACATCTTCATACCTTCTGCTTAACCTGAGCCTTTGGTGCGTTCTGCGTCGTCACCACCACCCCTTTATCACAAGACACACGGACAAGAGCTTTCATTTAGTTTACAATAACAAAATCCTTCCAATGAGCTCCTGTTAAACTCACCCATCATCTCTGTGTATATTTAAAGCTGATTAAATCTCACCTGAGTCCATTCTACACCTGTGTGTGTTTAGATCCTGTAGCCTGCGATGCTTTGCTTCTCCAGCAATCTGGAAAAGTGTGTGAGCTGCACCTGAAGTAGGTAACCAAGATCAGCCCCGCCCACAAGATGATGGACCACGCCCACAAACAGCTGCTATCCAAGGCCCAGTCCCAATCCTCGCACTGCGCCCTCCTGTGAAGTGCGCCTAGAGGAGGTGCGCAGTAAGGCTTCGAGTGCGTAGTGCACTAGTGTGCTGATGGGGACAGGGAGCATTGTGTTACTGACCCCGATGCATGCTGGGATGCATGTCACCGTTTGTGCTTTTTAAAAAATCTTTATTAACAACTTTAAAAAAATTATTTGACTAAAGTTAAATTAATTGCTGTCCACATTGAATCTTAGTCTAAATCATTCAGACCACTGAGTCCACTGGTCTCAGGCTCAGGGGGAGAGAGCTCCAGAGTCTGGGGGCCACAGCAGCAAATGATCTGTCACCTTTGGTCTTTAGCCTGGTGCTGCACAACCAGTAGGCTTTGATCACTGGACCTCAGGGACCTGCTGGAGGTGTAGGCACTGAGAAGATCACCAATGTATGATGGTGCTTGTCCATGTAAGGCCCTAAAAACCAGAACCAGGATCTGGAAATGAACCCTGAAGTTAACCAGCAGCCAGTGAAGCTGGAAGAGGAGCGGGGTGACGTGGGTGTGTTTGGAGGACTTGGTCAGCAGCCTAGCACAGGCCTTCTGGACCACCTGTAGACGCTTCAGGGAGGTTCTGCTCAGACACGAGAAAAGCCAGTTGCAGTAGTCTAAGCATGAGGAGATGAAGGTGTGGAGAACAATCTCCAGTGTTAGGCTCGGTCCTAGCCCCATGTATGTAAACCAAGGAAATGTGGAAGATGGACCCTCGGTGTGTCTTGGGCGATCGTACGAGATGGTAGCCAGGACCCTACCAAAGAGGACTTCAGACAAAAGCAAGTCTGAAAGGAGAAAGTCAGCAGGCTGATAGCTGTGGTGGAGTCCAGCACAGGCGCCATCTTGTTACTTTTTATAGTCCTCTGACTCTGAAAGGTGCTATACAAGCACAGGTCATTTATCATTTACCAGCTGGTAGCAAATGGAAGAAGATGTAGATCAGAGAAAATCGGTCCTCTCAAATCCCAGTAGGACCAGTCCACCAGGACCCTGAACCAGTTAGGAAAATATTCATATGCGTATAGTATATTAATCATGTACATGGCATGCATTCTAAACGTTTCTATGTCTGCCTGTGTGCTCAGGAACAGTAACTGTCTAGCTGCAGGTAAACAGCCAAAGGTCACAAACTGTTGCCCTGAGAGAGGAGTTACGACTCTCCCTAGAGAAGAAAGGAGATAACACTGGGAGGCGCCGGGCTTGAGTTTGATCATGTTTTCTTTTCCTGGGTGGGAAGATAACGGAGCTGCTGTAACAGTGTTTGCGTTCTTCTCCACGCAGCCGTACCTCCTGTATCTCAGACGAGTCCTTGGTCCACAGCCGTGGTTCTGAGTCTTATTGGTGACGGAATATTCTAGCTCTACTGCAGGAGGAATTTTCCTGACAGACACACATCCACTGCTCAGCAACGAGCTCATGAGGGGCTTGGGTCATTACTGATGGAGAGCTTGTGCAGGAAAGCACCACTGCAGCAACTCTTGTGGAAGCAATGCTTCATGTTTCTGTTCAGTTTTAAAATTAAGAAGAAAAAAACACTTTTGCAACAGGGAGATCTTTGTGTTTGGAACGTTGATATTTGTGGAAAATGACGTAAACATAAACATGAATAGATCTAAAAACTTTACTGGTTCTTTTAGGTTCCTTCTGTTGTGGAAATTCAGATGAAGCTGAAGTTGGTTCCAGTTTCTGGTTTCCAGTTAGAAAAGGGCAATTCCAACCAATATTTCACTCTTTGAGCATCTTTAAGCTGCTCCTGTTATAAAACACCTAAACTCCTCTAACCCGGACCAGATTGTTCTACACTAACAGCAGATTGTGATTTGGCAAACCTTCATTTCATTTGTGGAAAAAGTGTTTTGCTTTTCTTTGTGTTAAATTCTGTGAAATGTATCTCGTCTGGCCGGGCAGCTCTCGGGGGGCTCAGCCCCCCTGAACCTCTGATCCTAGAATCACCCCTGAGCTCAGACTTATTTTCCTGCTGCAAACATTAAAAGTTGTTTTAAAGGTTTCGTGTACTCTTTCACTTCTGCGGCGTCCTTTAGCAACAACGGTTTGTGGTCCATCTGGGAAAAGCCTGAAATGAATCGCTCTAGTTTGGACAAGTCAGGGCAGAGAGTTCCTGTATCCTAGCAACCAGTTAACAGAGCTTTTATAATGAGACGGTTCCTGGATCCTGCTCCAGCAGCATCGTCTCAGTCTGGTCTTCAGTTAGGAGACCAGATGTGATCTGATGTTAATCATGAGTGAACCTGCAGGTTTCATGCTTTACTTTCTGACTTTAAAACGTTGTCCTACTTTTATTCAGTAAACACGAGAACATTAGAATAGAACAGACTTTATTGATCCCACAGTGGGGAAATTCACTTGTCACAGCAGCACCATCACTCAAAAGGTAATTAGAAGAAGATGAAAACAAGGATACATGTATTTACACATAGGCAGTAATCTAGTATTGTAATCTTAGATCACTAAAAAACCACAAATAAAAGATAAAAACAAACTTGGTACCAGCACTATGCAGCATACTGTAAGAGACACAGACAACAGTGAGAATCCGGTATTGCACAAGTATAGAACACATGAATATTGCATTGGTGTTATTGTGTACCAGGATGATACCAGTACAGCTTAAACTGAGGAGTTCTACACTCTTACTGCAGAGGGGATGAAGGATCTGCGATAGCATTCAGTTTTACATGAACACTACCTACCTTTCATCCCCTCTGCAGGTTCAGCTCTGTCTGCAGCATCCAAAGTACTTTTGACCCCATTCTAATCATTTCTGATGGAAACCTCCCTTCTTCAGTGGCAGCTTAGAGTTGAAGAGTTTTTTTTTCCAAAGTCAAGAACAGAGAAGCAGTTGACAAAACCATCAGAAATAGTAAAAAGGGTTTGTGTTACATCGACCCAGCCATGGGCTGAATTCATGGAGGCATAAACATAATCATCTGTTCTCATCTGAGTCTTTTCTGTCTGCTCTAACTACTGCAGCACCAACAGCTCCCTCTGCTGGACGGAGACGTCCCAAACTCTCTACTAGAACAACTATCCGCTAGATCAGGGCTGTTTCTCAATACTCAAGGACGCTAGTACGTTCTCGTGTACTTGACAAGTGTGATCTTGGCTAGGACACCAGAAAGTCCGTTCCACCGAGTACGGGAGGACGAGGACGGCATTTGGAACAAGCGTACTCCTTTGCGTCACGACAACAAGCGCTGCTAGTTGCTATGGTTAACTAAAACGACCTGACATAAAAATAAAAGTCTAGTTTGTTCCTTAAATAACAAAATAACAATGAAAACGTATTATTTGTATTATATTTGGGCCATGCTTGATCAAAACTGATAAAATATCAGCATTTCCCGCTATTAAATTAAGAAAAAAAGTTTTTTTTCATCAAAACAAAGCAATGATGCTTTTATTTTGATAGTGGGTTAGCTCATTAGCATTTTGAGGGATCGTGAAGAGTCTGAAAGAAAAAAAACAAATACACAGCAAATTTGACAGGTTATACGCAATTATTTACAATAACAGACAACTTTATATTTATTCATTTGTATTTCTGATATAAAACACAACAGTTATGAGCTTTCTCTGCTGTTCGGAGTATAACGGTTAGCGGCGCAATGCATTATGGGAAACTTTGCTGTCCCAAGTCCGCAGAAGGATGCATCAGTGCATCCTCGATACAATGGGCGGAGCAAGAACATATCTGGGAACTTTGAGCGAACTTGCCATTATATGTACTTATGGTGCGTTCGATTTACCTCGGAAGTCGGAACTAGGAATGACGTCACACCCGAGTTAACAGCGTTCTGGTTTCCGTAGTCGGTGAAGTTGGAATTCCAATTATTCAGTTTAACTTTTTTATTTTATTTTATTTTTTACTTTTTTATCAGGTCAAATAGGTAAAAAACAAACACGAATGATGGACTGTTGGTGCGTTCGATTTGTCTGTTTATTTTACAAGACACACATATAAGAGTGTGTTTGAAATAAAAGTTACATGTAGCGCTTGCATCTCTAATTTGAACAAACTAAAAGTTTTGTTTATTAGTCGTATGTGCTCGTTGAGAGCTACCTAAACAGCAGTTTTCGAGGGCGCTGCCATCTTGGATTTCGAGGTCGGAGTTCTGAAAAACGTCCGAGTTTCCGACTGGGAGTTCCGACTTTGCGGGGCGTTTTATTTGATTTTTCCTACTCGGAAGTCGGGATTTCCGAGTTCCGAGGACAAATCGAACGCACCATTAGGATTGGAACCATAGACATAATAATTGATCAGTATTCAAGGAGTTATGGTTGATTTAACATGCTGACACTTCAATGTCTCTGCAAAGGGAGGGGGGGCGCGACCGATCCAAGATGGCGGCACCACCGCTCGTCAGCGCCCATAGGCAATAGCGGTCGCGACGGGTCTATCAATGTCTATGATTGGAACAGTACTTGGACCATCGTTGATGACGTTTCACAAGGACGGGAGTACACAAGTACAGACAAGTACACATATTGAGAAACGGCCATAGTCTAATTATTACATGAGCTCTTGTTGCAAGGTATGGAGAGCCAAAAGTGACACAATTCAATAAATAGCTAAAGCATTAATTAATTTTATAAATATATCATTAAATATTTTAAATATTTAATTACATGAACCATAAAAATATTTAATTCATTAAAATTAATTTATAGATATTTAATAATTTATTTCATTATTTCATGTTTGTTCATGATTTTGTTTTATCTGTCAACCTTGGCCATCAACATCAGTGAGCAAGGCTCAGGTTGATAACACACATGGCAGCTTATATGTTAGAGGGTTTTTATTGACCTGGTCAGAGATATTTTAAGCCTAACAAGTAAAACTGTTGCTGACTCAGAATCAGTGGAAAAACAGTACAAGAGGAATTTCAGGAGGAATGTCCTCCCTGATAGAGAGACTGACTACAGAATATCTGTAGAAGTACTCCTGCATGTGCTTGGTCAATATGGGTGTTATGTACAGATGTGCTGCCCAGTGGACATTAAAATAGGAAAATTACTAAAAAGAAGATGTTGTTTTTAAGTACACTGTAGCAGGTAAATGCATCTGGATGGCTCAATATCACTATTAAAGTTTCTCCTGTGTTCACTGGAAGAGATTTTTATTATTGTACGTTGATATTTTTATGCTTTATTAGGGAGAACACCCTGACGGCTGTAACTGTAGTATGATTTAGAGAAGTGGGGACAGTTTTGATGGTGTTGCACATTTCTACATAACACCCTGTATTGATGAAGCACTACTGTCAACATCTTGATCAGTGTGGAAATTCCTGTTTTACCAGATTCTGGGTCAGCAGCTTCTGTTTTATCTGTTAGGTTTAAAATATCTCACCAACTTGGAATCTTTCATAAAGGGAGCTGCCATGTTTGTTATCAGAATTAGCTCCACCCACTGACTTTGATGGGTGAGGTCGACAGAAAAAAAAATATTGATGAAAACCATGAAGCAATGAATTAAATCATGAAATAATTATATATGATTTTTTAAAATGAATTAAATATTTTTATTGACACAATCCATTAATTTTATATTTAAATAATTATTTCAGCACACTATTTTGGGCTTTATCTATTTATTGAATTGTGCCACTTTTGCCTCTCCAGTTGAATCATATTTTATATTTAATATTGAAAACAGACAGTCTTATAATTTTGTTGATAATGCAGGGATTATAAAATGTAGAGTACATTACATTCACAGACAGAACCTGGTTTATTTCATTTCATATGTATTTAACCTTTCATTATTGTAACAATATCAGTATTAGCAAAGCTTAACATCATGAACCACATGGCCCTTTAGATGCAGCAGCCATAGATATCATATAAACACTAGATGCCTTAACTGGGAGTCGACAGCGTCCATACACGGCGGCCATCTTACCTCGGACAGCTTACGTTCCGTTCTCAATGGTAGCAGATGGAAGGTGAGTGAACAACTTAAACAAAAACACTCTTAACTCGATTAAATATTAACGGATTTACAAGCGGGTTGCATTATTACAAACCTTATAGCACATAGGCTTGATAGGACATACTTTAACATTTTTAAATTAACGGGCCAAATCCGTCATATTTTACAGCCACATCTCTGGCGTTTATAACAAACCAACCCGTTTGAAATTCGGTTGAAAATTGAGCAAGTTAGTTATTTAAATAGTACATTCACCATTGACACCAATGTTACGAAAGGGGGCAGCTGTCCGAGGTAAGATGGCCGCCGCGTAGGGACATTCGTCCAATCGACGAACAGCGCGGGTAAGGCATCTAGTGTTTATATGATATCTATGGCTGTCATGGTCTGGTTTACGTGTTTAACCCAGGACATGTAGAATCAGAACCGGGACAAGAATAAGGTAAGAAAATAATCTTTATTAAGTTGGCTGGAGTACTCGTGAAGCCGAGGAACGGAAGGGTACGGGTCCGGATCTAATGAGGAAACACAAGATGGTGAGCCGGGATCCAGAGGAGGAAAACAACAACTGAGAACTGTCTTACTTGCTGGTGAGGGAGTAGGGAGTTCTGAGGAGGGAGTGGGGTCCGGTCGGGGGTGTACCAGATGAGGTGGTACTGGAGAGGATGTTGCTCAAGAGGGATCCAAATATCCAGAAGGCTAGCTGGAGACGCAAGGTGAGCGGTGGAGGGCGGAGCGGCTGGAGAGCACAGCGGGACGCTGAAGTGGTTGAGATCCGAGAAGTTCTGTTTGTGGTGGATGAGGGCTGTAGTGGTCTGGAGAAGGGCACAAGGGTTGATTAGTAGGAGTCTCAAAAAGTACACAAAAAATGCTGCTTGCAATCTTCTAAATTAGCTCGAGAAAAGGTCGTAGACGAATACCCAACGGGAGTTAATCATCCGACAAAGTGTTGGCGTCCCACTGCTCCTTATATCCCCAGCCGGTGATTGCTGCAGAACAGCAACAGCTGGTGCCGCTCTCCAGGAAACGCCCACCTGCAGGAATGAGACTCAAACCAGAGATTTAGAGCAGATGAACACCCCAGACCGTGACAGTACCCCCCCCTCAAGGGACGCCACCCGGCGGCCCCGAGGAGGAGGAGGCGGAGGAGGAGGCACGAGAAGTCTCAAAGGCCCTGATGAGGGACGGGTCCGCAATGAAGGACCCGGGAACCCAGGAGCGGTGCTCCGGGCCGTAGCCCCTCCAATCCACCAGATATTGGACTCCACGCCCCCGTCGACGAACGTCGAGTAGGCGGCGAACAGGGTAGACGGGCCCATCGGCCAAAAGACGAGCCGGAGGAGGGGGAGCCGGAGGCGGGCAAAGGGGACTGGACACAACAGGTTTGAGGAGGGACACATGAAAGACGGGATGAACCTTGAGAGACGGGGGAAGAGCCAGGCGAACCGTGGAAGGATTGATAATGGCTGTGATGGGGAAGGGGCCGATGAACCGGGGAGACAATTTTCTGCAGGACCCTTTGAGGGTGATGTCTCGGGTCGAGAGCCACACCTGTTGACCAGGGGTGTAGGGCGGAGCCGGTCGTCGATGCCTGTCTGCCAAACGGCGGTTCCGGTCAGAGGTTCTCTGAAGGGCCGTTCTTGTGAGGGTCCATATCCGCCGAGCCCCTCGGATGAACCGGGGAATGGTAACCGGTGCAGCAGGAGGGGATAAGGGAAACAGAGGAGGTTGGTAACCGAGGGAGATCTCGAAGGGGGAGAATCCAGTGGAAGAGGACGTGTGGGCGTTATGTGCGTACTCCATCCAGGGTAGGTGTTGACTCCAACTAGAGGGGTTGGTAGAACACACACAGCGCAACATGGCTTCCAGCTCTTGGTTCATGCGCTCACACTGACCGTTAGTTTGTGGGTGAAATCCCGAGCTTAGGGCTACTCGAGCCCCAAGGTTGGTGGCGAAGTCCCTCCAGGTTCTGGCCAGGAATTGAGGACCACGGTCGGATACGATCTCCTCCGGGATCCCATGTAGCCGGAAGACGTGCTTGACCAACAGCTGGGCTGTTTCTGCAGAGGTTGGGAGGTGTTTGAGAGGCACCAGATGACAGGCCTTAGAAAAACGATCTACAATAGTTAGTATAACCTGGAAACCACGAGAAGGAGGGAGACCAGTAACAAAGTCAAGGGCGATGTGGGACCAAGGTCTTGAAGGGATGGCTAATGGGTGGAGTAGTCCGGATGGGGGTTGGTTGCTGCCTTTGCTCTTAGCACAGATGTGGCAGGCAGTGACGTAACTCTTCACATCCTTATACATGAGGGGCCACCAAAAGGACCTGCGAATGAGGGCTAATGTCCTGCTAACTCCTGGGTGAATAAGAAACTTAGCCGTGTGTACCCAATGTATCAAGGGGCCCCGACATGAAACAGGGACATATCTCTTATTGGGTGGTGCAGTACCAGGACCCGGCTCGTTCTTACAGGCCTCCTCGATTCTTTTGAGGATATCCCAGCTGACTGATCCCACCACAATCGAGGGGGGCAGGATAGTGGTTGGTTCCAGCTCACGATCTGGCGAGAACTGACGAGAGAGTGCATCTGGTTTGGCGTTTTTGGAGCCAGGTCTGAAAGATATCAAAAAGTTAAACCGAGAAAAGAAAAGTGACCATCTGGATTGTCGGGGGTTGAGTCTCTTGGCTTCTCTCAGGTAGGAGAGGTTCTTATGGTCTGTCCAGACAATGACTTGGTGTGCTGACCCCTCCAACCAATGTCTCCACTCCTCAAAGGCCAGTTTTAGGGACAACAGCTCCCTGTCACCCACATCGTAGTTCTGTTCAGCCGGGGAG
>SSNS01000604.1:156011-204280 GCA_006937985.1 Aphyosemion australe
GTTTACGAGAAATGGGCGTCGGCCAGTCTAGCACTGCTTTTACCTTGTCGGGATCCGCTCTCAACCGCCCGCTCTCGAGGATGTAACCCAGGAACTTGACGGAGGATGCGTGGAACTCACACTTCTCGGCTTTGACATATAGGTGGTTATCCAAGAGTCTTTGCAGTACTGCTCTGACGTGTTGCCGGTGCTCGTTGATGGACCTCGAAAAAATGAGAATATCGTCTAGATAGACCGTTACAAACTTATTGATATAGTCACCCAGAACTGAGTTGACTAAGGCTTGAAAAACAGCAGGGGCGTTTGTTAACCCGAAAGGCATGACTAGGTACTCAAAGTGTCCCAGTGGAGTCTTAAAGGCGGTCTTCCATTCATCTCCTTTGCGAATGCGAACCAAGTGGTAGGCGTTGCGGAGGTCTAACTTTGTGAAGACAGTAGCATCTTGAACTGGCTCAAAGGTGGAAGCAAGGAGTGGCAGAGGGTACTTATTCTTGACTGTAATGTGATTAAGTCCACGGAAATCAATGCAGGGGCGGAGTGAACCGTCTTTTTTAGAAACGAAGAAAAATCCAGCCCCTAGGGGGGACGTGGACGGTCTGATTATGCCCGCGGCTAGTGACTCTGAAATGTACTTCTCCATACACTCATGTTCGGGTTTGGAAAGGCTGTACAAGCGGCTGGAGGGGAGTGTGGCATCAGGGATAAGGTCAATACAACAATCGAGGGGGCGGTGAGGAGGTAGTGAAGAGGCTTTGTCCTTGCTAAATACCTGTGGGATGTCGTGGTACTCGGAGGGAACTCCTGTTAGGTCCGGTGGGGGTGATGGTTCAAGTTGATGTCTCTGAGTACTCGAAGTGGGTGCTCGTAGGCAGGTGGTGAGACAACGGGAACTCCAAGATTCCACTCTACTTGTCCTCCAGTCAATGTGGGGGTTATGGGTAACCAGCCAGGGATGTCCCAGAACTACAGGGGACTGGGGAGAGGGAAACACAAAAAACGTGATACGTTCATAGTGGTTACCTGAGGTTTGTAGGGTGATGGGAGTGGTTTGATGGGTAATGGGCGAAAGGGGGTTTCCATCCAAAGAAGAAGCGTGCAGGGGAGTGGGCAGTGGAATGGTAGGGATGTGGAGCTGGTCCACGATGGTCTGATCCAGAAAATTCTGTTCACAGCCTGAGTCCAAGAGTGCCTGTGTGGAATGGTGATGATGGGAAAAGAGAACAACACAAGGTAAGGAACACCGGAATGAGGAATTGAAGTTAGCACCCACCCGTACTCCCGGTTCTACTGGCGGGCTCGGCGGTTTAACTGAATCGGGCACTGGGAAACATAATGTCCGGCTTCTCCACAGTAGAGGCAGAGCTTGTGTGACATACGTCTATTTCTCTCCTCCAGGCTGAGTCGGGTCCGGCCAATCTGCATGGGTTCCTCCGGTCCAGGTGCAGGAGCTGGTCTGGGGATGGCTCGAGAGGAGGTTGGAGGGGAGGCTGGAACCGGCTGATGGGGGCCTTTATAACGGTCTCGGAGGCGTTTGTCTATCTTGGTAGCCAGGGCTATAAGGTCCTCCAGGTTTTGCGGCTCGGGACAGAGGGCTAGTTGATCTTTAATTCTCTCATTAAGGGCTTCCTGGAATGCCCCCATTAATGAGTCCTCGTTCCACGTGGAGGCAGCAGCTAGTGTTCTGAACTTTAAAGAAAATTCAGTGACTGTCTGACGACCCTGGGACAGGTGCCATAGTTGTTTGGCTATTTCCGAACGTTTTTCCTCACAGCCGAAGGTCAACTTAAATTCTGACAAAAACTCAGAAAGTGGTCCATTCAAAAAACTGGGAAGGCGGCTCTTGGTTTCAGCCCATTCTAAGGCTTTACCGCGTAGTAATCCAATAATGTAGGATATCTTCACTGCGTCGGTAGCAAATGACGCAGGGGAACGATCAAAAGTTAACCTG
This sequence comes from Aphyosemion australe, assembly GCA_006937985.1. Lineage (NCBI taxonomy): Eukaryota > Metazoa > Chordata > Actinopteri > Cyprinodontiformes > Nothobranchiidae > Aphyosemion > Aphyosemion australe. The sequence goes on from SSNS01000604.1 coordinate 157,960, forward strand.
CATTGTAAGAGGAATCCCCTACACTGCGCGGAATCTCCCTCAAACGTCATAGTGGGCGGGGAGTCGGCGACGCGAAACAAACAGGGATCCGGAAGAGATGGCTGAGTGAGCTGGGGGGCGACAACGGGGTTCGGTGGGACTGGAACCGGGGCTGTGACTTTCTCGTGGATCTGAGCCACCACTGAATCGAGTTGGAGTAATCTTTGGTTGGTGTTGTTAAGTTGTTCGAACAACGACCGGAGTGTAGCATCGTGATCAAGGAGCGTGCTGGAGATGGCTGGCGGGACCGATTCTGCATGTTTCGACTGTTGGTCGGATGATTCTGTCATGGTCTGGTTTACGTGTTTAACCCAGGACATGTAGAATCAGAACCGGGACAAGAATAAGGTAAGAAAATAATCTTTATTAAGTTGGCTGGAGTACTCGTGAAGCCGAGGAACGGAAGGGTACGGGTCCGGATCTAATGAGGAAACACAAGATGGTGAGCCGGGATCCAGAGGAGGAAAACAACAACTGAGAACTGTCTTACTTGCTGGTGAGGGAGTAGGGAGTTCTGAGGAGGGAGTGGGGTCCGGTCGGGGGTGTACCAGATGAGGTGGTACTGGAGAGGATGTTGCTCAAGAGGGATCCAAATATCCAGAAGGCTAGCTGGAGACGCAAGGTGAGCGGTGGAGAGCGGAGCGGCTGGAGAGCACAGCGGGACGCTGAAGTGGTTGAGATCCGAGAAGTTCTGTTTGTGGTGGATGAGGGCTGTAGTGGTCTGGAGAAGGGCACAAGGGTTGATTAGTAGGAGTCTCAAAAAGTACACAAAAAATGCTGCTTGCAATCTTCTAAATTAGCTCGAGAAAAGGTCGTAGACGAATACCCAACGGGAGTTAATCATCCGACAAAGTGTTGGCGTCCCACTGCTCCTTATATCCCCAGCCGGTGATTGCTGCAGAACAGCAACAGCTGGTGCCGCTCTCCAGGAAACGCCCACCTGCAGGAATGAGACTCAAACCAGAGATTTAGAGCAGATGAACACCCCAGACCGTGACAATGGCAGCAGCAGCAGGGCCCTCATTCTCTCCAGATAGCACTGAGATTTCACTTTTATTATGCTGGCACTTGTATTTGCTCAATATAGAGGTTAAACTAAGATCACGTTTATTAACGTGTCTTATAGCATGACAAAAAATCTGCACGAGAGATATTAAACAAGTGAGCGTGGGGGCCCACCTAGATGGCTTGTACCTAGGGCCCAGAATTCGGTGCTACGCCCCTGGCCGCGCCATCTTGAATTTGAGGGTCATCTTTAATCAGCTAAAAGAAAAAGTACCAAATCAGATGTGACTGAAACTGTGTTCTGCCTGTTTAAACTTGGTCCTCTCCTGCCACCGTTTCCTTTATATAAACTCAAGCCGAGTCTCTTTTTGGCTCAGGGCTGATTTCAGGACCGGAGCAAAGTTTACGCTGATAAACTCCATAAACATTCCAGAGCGTTGTCTTAAGTCAAAACCAAATAAAGTCACCCAAGATGGCTTTGTTTCCTTTGACTTTTGAAACTTTGAAAGGAAAGCATTCACAGATCGTCCTCTGTTTGATTTGAAACCATAAAGTCCTTTCTGTACTACTGCTCAGATATACCGTACACTACTAAAGTACGCTAGGTTTGGCTTTGCAGATTAAACCGGATCAAAGGTAATAGACTGAAAAGGCTGTGTGTTTTACAGTTTTAATTAAAATATTAAAGTGTTTAAGCTTTGTTTGGATCAATCATTAAAAACAGGAGAAAAACCCACAAAAACTCAAATCTTGACTCTATTTCCAGTAACCTAATCTCTATGGTTATTCCCAAAGCTCGCACCTCCTTTGGCCGCTCCTCATTCCAGTTTGCTGCTCCCAATGACTGGAATGAACTGCAAAAATCACTAAAGCTCACTACCTACGTTTCATTATCTACCTTCAATAATTCATTGCAATCAATAGTTTCTGATCAATGTGCCTGCTTCTGAGTACTTAAAGATTGTTTTAAGTCTGTTTTGATGGCTTGTACATATTATATATGAGAACAGTCCTTTGTCTTTATGTCTAGCTGTTTTATCTTATTTTTATCTTGTGTTTTTTATCTTATCTGTTTGTGTAAAGCTAACTATGTGTCTGTTGCTGCTGCCTCTTGGCCAGATCGTCGTTGTAAATGAGAATGAGTTCTCAATCCACTCATCTGGATAAATAAAGGTTAAATAAAATAAATTTCAGACTCCAGCTGCTGAGTATCAGAGGGCAGGTTACCCCGGCGTCCTGATTCCTCTCAAGTGTGACTTGAGCAACGTGGAGGAGATCCAGTCCATGTTCTCACACATCAGGTCTCAGCACAAAGGAGTGGACGTGTGCATCAACAACGCCGGTTTGGCTCACGCTGAGTCGCTGCTGAATGGAAGAACCAGTGGCTGGAAGAACATGCTGGATGTGAGCGACCACATATTGGTGCTGTCTTTGATGCCTGATTGTAGGCTGTTGTTTCCTGGTGAGTTAACGTATGATGTCTGTTATTCCAGGTGAACGTTCTGGCTCTGATCATCTGCACTCGAGAAGCCTACCAGTCCATGAAGGAGAGGAACATTGGTGATGGGCACATCATCAACCTAAACAGGTGTGGTTGTACCTAATGGCTTGTATGGCTCAAATAAATACTTCTGTAGTTGGACTGGAGAAACTTTGATCGGGCCGGCCACTTGCAGCAGAAGCATGCAGAGTCTAAGCCAATCAGAGAGCTTGGATTTTCCCGCCTTTTGAACAGCAAACATCAGCTGCTCTCAATGACAAGGTTGGAGCAGACTGAACCGTGAGGCTCAAACACACCGTCGCTGTGTGAAAACTAAAGGTCCATCAAAACATGAATTAAACACGAGTGTCCCGATGGCTTCATGGAGACACGTGTGAACTTTCACGTGTCTAACTTGTTTTATGATCGAGTTCTGACGACTTTAAAAGTCGTGTCTCCTGCTTACGAAGGCAGGAAGCAGCCTCTGTTATAATGTGAGTTAGTAAGTCGGGGTTTTGGGTCATTCTGAGCGGCTTTGTGAGGGAACCATAAGTGGTAAACAGATGAGAGTCACGCTGGCTCACAGAGGACCAAAACTCCTGAACTTGGATATATAATTCATGCGTGTACTCCTAACATGGAACAAACAACCGTGTGATATGTTTTAATCTTAGTCCGCTTTACCTCAAGCATGTCACATGACCTAGAGTGGAGAGGCGCCAATTTTCACAAAACTGCTGTGAACAATGTGTTTCTACTGCCCCAACGTTGGAGGTACATCCATATGTTATGTATCAAACGATGGAGAATTGTATCTGCTTTAAGCTCGGATGACTCTAACTTTTGTTGGATATGTCGTTCACACACAACTTGGCTGAAAGTGTGCAGAGTTCCCATCAAAATCCCAGTTTTGTTTTTTTCATTTAAATGAATCTCAGCTCAGCAGTTTCTGAGTCATTTAAAGTCATTGCAGCTGGGTGCCTGTGCATCGCCCTGGCTTCCCCTGAATTGGGGGGTGCCACAGGGCTCTGTCCTGGGGCCACTCCTGTTCACCATATCTGTTACCATTGGGGAAGATCTTTCAGCGTTTTTACATCGGCTACCATATCTATGCAGACGACTGCCAGATCTATGTGGCGATTGGTGGAGCAGACACCTCTCAGCGGTTAACTGGTTGTCTTGCTGCAGTGAAGGGGTGGCCATCTGCTAACTTGCTGAAACTAAATGAGGCAAAGACAGGCGATTCAATTCAACCAATACATCTAACCCTCACATGATTTGACCTCCAGCAGTGAGTCACCAGTCTTGGTGTCAAGCTGGATGCAGAACTTTCAATGGTGCCAGAGATAAATGCAGTGGTGAGGGCATGTTTTATCCAATTGTGACGGTTAACTCGTCTGAAATCTGTGTTGAAACGGCGGTCTCTAGAATCAGTGATTCATGCATTCATCACTTCTCGATTAGATTATGGAAATTTTTTACATGTCGGCCTCGGCCATAAACAGACTGCAGATGGTCCAAAATGCAGTAGTGAGGCTCTTGACCAATACAAACCAGTGGAGTCATGTTACCCCGATTCTGGCGAGCCTCCATTAGCTCCTGGTCCTGTTTAGGGTACAGTTTAAGATCTTGCTTTTAGTTTTTAAAGCTCTGAGTGGCCTCGCACCGGCATGCCTGTCTGACATGCTAAAGCCCTACGTACCAATGCGAGGTCGGACTACTGCCTGCTGCTCTGCACCGCTTTAATGAACTATGGGGGGGTGCTTTTGTGCATGCTGTGCCAGTTCTCTGCAATGCCTTGCCTGTCACAATCCACCGATCAACCTCCATTGTGGCCTTCAAGTCCCCATTGAAAACATATTTTTATGACTTATCTTTTAAGCCATGGTTGTGCATTTTATTTGTTTTAGTCATCGTTGCTGATTTATGCTATGATGATTGTCTTTTTTCTCTACTACATGTAAAGCGCTTTGGTCAGCTCCCATGCTGTTTGTAAATGTGCCTGATAAATAAAGGGGTGTGGTCTAAAGTAAAAGAAACCAAAAAGCTCATTTAAGCTCCGTGAGTTGCCAAAACGTTAAAAACAGCACCAGAATGTTTTTCACAGCTCTGTTAAATTTAATTTAACCTTTAAAAGAACCTTAAATAATCAGACAGTCACTGATTTTTAACCAAATTTTAGAACATTCTTCTTCAGATCTATTTCTGAAGGCAAACGCTGAGCTGGCTACTGTAACGAGGATAATCAGTGTCCGCTTTTCAAACATCTGCTGCGTGTATTTGGATTTCTGCTCCAGCATGAGCGGACACCGTATCCTTCCCGACGCCGACATCCACTTCTACGCGGCCACCAAGTACGCGGTGACCGCGCTGACCGAAGGCCTGAGGCAGGAGCTGAGGGAGGCCAAGACTCACATCAGAGCCACAGTAAAACCAGTTTAACCAGTTCACCACAAGCCCTTTCAGCGTGTCCAGACCGTAATCTTTGTCTTCTCTCTTTAGTGCATCTCTCCTGGTTCAGTGGAGACTGAATTCGGTCCTCGTCTTTACAGCCAGGATCCAGACAAAGCTGCAAACATCCACTCTAATTATAAGGTAAGCATTTTATTGATTGATTAACGTTTCCATAAGGATGAATGGAGCGGCTCTGCTTCCCGACAGGCTCTGGAAGCTATAGATGTTGCTGACGCTGTCGTGCTCCTCCTCATGTTCAGGTTTGTCACTTTATTCCAGTTTTGTTTGTTTTCTGGTTTCTTCTGAAACTAAATAACCGTCACGACTATTTTCTTCCAGATTGGAGACATTCAGATGCGATCTTCAGAGCAAGAGACGTAGCGTCCAACCGTCTAACGGCTGGATTTACACAAGAATGAATAATTAACCACATCTGTTAAAGGAGCAGCTGGAATCAGATGCAAAACCTGTGATTCATAAAAAAATTACAACACAAAGACATTTATTTGATGTATCAAGAAAATAGACAAGAACATTGTAATTATAAAAAGATATCGTATAAATCCTGTTTTCACAAAATAAAATCATGTATAAAGATTTAAATCAAGACTTTCTTTAGATTTGTCAAGCTGAGGCTCGAAGCTGAAAGCACAGCGAGGTTGATTATAGCTTCATTCTCTACCAACAGAAGGCACCAACGGCTGCAGAGGCGTGTGTGACCAACACTGATGGATGAACTTCCTGTTCCAGTTTGTGTTTCTGCATCCTTCTCATGTGAAGGAGCTTTAGCTGCTCCATTCGTGCACGACTGCTGGCGTCTCTGGGATCGTCGTCGTTGCGTTCCTGGTTTGAGTCCGGAGTCGGCTGCAGTCCGAGGCTGATGTTTAAAAAACAAACTCCAGGAGGTTTTGCTCCAAACACGCTGGCATGATACCTGTTGGGTCCTTTTTATACCAACATAAATAATCACACAGAACAAGTAATACTTTTATGAAAGCTTTGCAAAGGAGAGAAGCTCAGTAGGTGTTTTTCACCCAGTCTGGGCTTTCTCTGGCTCCTTCTCAGCGTGCTTTCCTTTTATTACAATCAGGGTGGGTTCAGCTGTTGCTATTAGGATATTTTGAAACATACAGCAGTTTTATATATGGTCGGGGTCACCAGACTTTAGCAAGGTCAAGCTAAACTTAAATGGGGGAGCGATGGCAGCTGGCTTCACCCATTCAGTCTGCTGACTCTGTAACATTTCACACAAAGAAGCACTTTAAACCTCACAAGTTTAAGCATACATATTATATGATTACTGCGATATATACAAGTATATAAAACTCTAACAATACCCCTGGAGATATTTAACTGTTTAATGCCAAGAACATCCTATTTGCTCTACATACTCCTGATAATCATAGACCTCTAGCTCTTGAACAGCATTAGTACGTTCCTCAGACTTCTGCTCTGTGCAACTGTGCTCAGCTCTGCTTCCCTCTTGTGGAAGATCTAAGTACTGCAGGAGAAAAGTGCTGATTTTATTTAGGTACTATTGAAATGTGGTATCAAATTTTCAATATCTACACAATATTCTATTGAAAAAGGCACATAGAATAGACTTTATTGATCCCTCAGTGGGGAAATTCACTTGTCACAGCAGCACCATCACTCAAAAGGTAATTAGAAGAAGATAAAAACAAGGATACATCTATATACACATAGGCAGTAATCTAGTATTGTAATCTTAGATCACTAAAAAAACACAAATAAAAGATAAAAACAAACTTGGTACCAGCACTATGCAGCATACTGTAAGAGACACAGACAACAATGTGAATCCGGTATTGCACAAGTATAGAACACATGAATATTGCATTGGTGTTATTGTGTACCAGGATGATACCAGCACAGTTTAGACTGAGGAGTTCTACACTCTTACAGCAGAGGGGATGAAGGATCTACGATAGCACTCAGTTTTACATCTGGGATGTCTCAGTCTACCTCTGGAGGAGCTGTCCATGATCTCCACAGTGGAGTGCAGTGGGTGGGAGGGGTTTCTTAAGATGGAGGTCATCTTCCCCAGCATCCTCCTTTCACACGTCTCCTCAACAGAATCCAGCGGGCAGCCCAGAACCAAGCTAGCTTTGGTAGCTAGCTTGTTCAGTCTCTTCCTGTCTCGGTCAGAGCTGCCTACACCCCAGCAGACCACAGCAGAATGAATAACAGAGCCAACAACAGAGTGATAAAAGGATTTTAGCAGCTGGGAGTTAACTCTGAAGGACCTCAGCCTCCTCATGAGATGGAGGCGGCTTTGGCCCTTCTTATACAGAGCATCTGTGTTGTGGGACCAGTTCAGTTTACTGTTGAGGTGAACACCCAGGTACTTAAAGGTGTCCACCACCTCAATGTCTGCTCCCTGGATGTTTACTGGTGAGTGAGGAGGAGTGTTTCTCTGGAAGTCAATCACCATTTCCTTTGTTTTACTGGTGTTCAAGCGAAGGTGGTTACGCTCACACCAGTCCACAAAGTCCATGATGACTGACCTGTACTCCTGGTCGTCCCCCTCAGACACACAGCCGACGATGGCCGAGTCATCAGAGAACTTCTGGAGGTGACAGCTGCTGGTGTTGTAGGTGAAGTCCGAGGTGTAGAAGGTGAAGAGAAAGGGTGAGAGCACTGTACCCTGCGGAGCTCCAGTACTGCACACAACCACCTCAGACGTACAGTTGTGCAGCCTCACGTACTGTGGCCTGTTGGTGAGGCAGTTTATTTCTTTAATTCATTCAACTTTTTATTTCGAACATGCAGCACTGTCAAAGATTACACACACAAAAGTACAAAAACAAAACAAAACAAAACAAAATAAAAAACAAATAAGGCTAATTTTACGTTTCTACCATCTACTTTGAGCCACATGCTCGAAAAGGAGTGGGAAGAAGTATACACTTATAAACTCCCACCCCTTTTTCCCAGATCATAACTACTCCATCCAGTTATCTCTTACTCTGAACGCATTTTCAATACTGACTTGGTTTCCTGGTCAAACACTTCACGATGCAACATAATATTGAAATCCATAATCAAAATCGAACACAAATCAAACAATCTCTTCTTCTTTATACCTCCTTATAATCATTCTTTTATATCCCTTTTGAACTGCTTAATGTCTGGACATTGCTTTAATTTTTCATTCAAACTGTTCCATAGCTTCACCCCGCACACCGAAACACAAAATCGCTTCCTATTGGTACGTGCCATTATGGTTTTAAATAGACTAAAACCTCGTAAATTATATCCACTTTCTCTAACAGTAAACATGTTTTGAATATGTCCTGGTAGTTGATTGTTTTTAGCTTTATACAGAATATGTGCTGTTTGATATTCCACAAGATCTAAAAACTTTAATATCCCATGTTGTAAAAATAATGAATGTGTATGATCCCTGTAACCTACTTTATGAATGATTCTTATTGCCCTTTTCTGAAGAATGACCAGTGAGTTTAGTGTAGTTTTGTAGTTGTTACCCCATATCTCTGCACAGTAGCTTAAATATGGTAAAACCAGCGAACAGTAAAGAATGTGGAGTGATGGACGATCTAATACCTGCTTAGCTTTATTTAATACTGAAATATTTTTTGATATTTTAGAATGAATGTATGTAATATGTGCTTTCCAATTAAGTTTCTCGTCTATTGTCACGCCTAAAAATCTATTTTCATTAACCCTTTCAATCTCTACACCATTTATATCAAGTTTTGCATTTGTATTTAATGTGCTATTTCCAATTATTAATATTATAGTTTTCTTCAAATTTAATGATAATTTGTTTCTATCTAGCCATTCATTTATTTTATCTATTTCCGTAGTCATTGTTTTGAATAGCAAAGATATTTGTGTCTTCAGCAAAAAGCACAAGTTTTAAAAGTGTGGAAACTTGGCAGATGTCATTGATGTATAATAGAAAATGTTTTGGGCCTAAAACTGACCCCTGTGGGACCCCACAAGCAATGTCCAGACACGAGGAGCAACAATTATTGATCTTCACAAACTGTTGCCTGTTATTTATGTAACTTGCCACCCAATTCAATACAACCCCCCTGATGCCATAATTGTCCAGTTTTTTTTAACAATATTTGATGATTTATTGTATCAAATGCCTTTTTTAAATCTATAAATACCCCAGCAACATATTGTTTGTTATCTAATGCATTTGTTATGTATTTTATTGATTCTAATAAAGCCAGTGATGTTGATCTGCCAGATCTGAATCCATACTGACTGTCTGTGAGTATTTTATGTTTATCCAAACATTTTTCCAGTCGGTTATTAAACCATTTTTCGAGAATTTTGGAGAATTGTGGAAGTAAGGGAACCGGCTGGTAGTTTGTGAAGTGATGCTTGTTGCCAGATTTGTACACAGGTGTAACTTTAGCTGTTTTCATTCTGTCAGGAAATGCACCATTTTGGAATGATAGGTTGCAGATGTATGTAAATGGTTTTAAAACACCCTCCATTACCTTCTTGACCACCAACATGTCAATGTCATCACAATCCAGGGATTTCTTATTCTTACAATTCCTAACTATGTCAGATATTTCATTTTCATCCACTGCTGTGAGAAACATAGTGTATAGATTTTTTTCTATCAGGGTCTCCAGATTTCTGTTTACAGTTCAATGATCAGTAATCGTCTTAGCCAAGTCCGGTCCAACGTTAACAAAAAATGTATTAAAACTATTGGCCACAGCCTCCATATTATATTCCTGCTGGTCATTGTCAATAAAATACTCAGGGTAGCGGTTTTTCGTGGCACCGTTTTTTATAACCCTATTGAGTATGCTCCACATTGCTTTGATATTATTTCTATTGTTGATTAATACTTCCTTGTAGTATTCCCTTTTGCTTTCTCTTAATATATTTATTAACTTATTTTTATATGCTTTATATTTCATTTCAGCAACTACTGTTTTCTGTCTAATAAAATTACGATACAGTGCATTTTTCTTTTTACATGCATTTTGCAAACCCTTAGATATCCAAGGACAACTGGTATATTTATTTTTACTATAATGTTGTTTCACTGGGCAGTGCTTATTATACAACATGATGAATTGTTTAATAAATTCATCATATGCACCATTCACATTTGCTTTATTATATATATTATCCCAGTTGTGTGTCATTAAATCATTTTAAATGCATTTATTGCTTCTTCTGTTGTCACTCGTCTATATTCGTTTTCCTTGATAGTTTTGTTATTTTTATAGCTCTCATCGTGAACTCTAAAGATGGGGAGATGGTCACTGATGTCATTTATCAATAGTCCATTTGTTGTATTTTCAATGTCATTCGTAAATATATTGTCGATGAGAGTGGCCTGTTGGTGAGGTAGTTGGTGATCCATGAGGTCAGATGTTCGTCCACTCCTGCACCCCTCATCTTCTGCTGCAGTAGACACGGCTGGATGGTGTTGAAGGCACTGGAGAAGTCGAAGAACATGATCCTCACAGTGCTTTTTTGCATCTCGAGGTGATTCAGAGCCCGGTGCTGCAGGTAGATGAGGGCGTCCTCCACCCCCATGTTTGGTTTATATGAAAATTGAAGTGGGTCTATTTCTGGGGTCACCACTGAACGCAGATGGGTGAGGATGAGTCTCTCCATAGTCTTCATCAGGTGGGAGGTCAAGGCGACTGGTCTGTAGTGGTCTGGTTCCCTGGGATGTGATGTTTTGGGGACTGGAACCACACAGGAGGTCTTCCACAGGATGGGGACCTGCTCCAGTCGAAGGCTCAGGTTGAACATGTGTGTGACCACTTCACACAGCTGGTCAGCACAGTCTCTGAGCAGTCTGGGGCTGATTCCATCAGGACCTGCTGATTTTCTGCTCTTAAGCCGCCTCAATTCTCTCCTCACCTGGTCCGATGTAACTGAGAGGGCTTGTTGCTGAGGATGGTTGGTGGAGGGGTGAGAAGCTGATGAATAGTGTGAAGTTGGGAGGTGGGGGGTTGGCTGGCTGAGTGGAGGTGGTTGGGGGGTGGTGGTGTTGGTGGTGCCTGTTGCAGCAGTGGGGGGAGTGGAGTCGAATCTGTTAAACAACAGGTTAAGCTAATATGAGGGTTAATACAGGGTAGTTGTGTTTTCGTTTGTAACATTTTTAAGATCATTGAATTAAACCCCAAAGTTCCAAGTGTAGCGAGTACAAAGGTTCAAGGATGCACCGCGCCGTTGATGGATTTAAAAAATATACAGTTTTACTGACAAGTTGAAAATGAAATGCACTTTAAAACAAACACTCAGGACTTCGAATAAGTGCTTTCATGTTCTATAGCTCTGGAAGGGGCGTGGAGCTGAGGAAACCGCCGTTGACTTAAAGAAACACGCAATTGTGAAACAAAGCAAGAAAAATCAAACTCATAAAAACATGTCAAAGCAAGCAAAAGTAAACCAACGGCAAACGCCCAGCATAGAACCAGATTACCAGGAGCTTAGATAATGTTGCACACAGTCCAGTCCTTCAACAGGCTCAGATGTCCATCCTGTGCTGATCCCTGGAGCAGAGGGCTTCTCTCCACGCTCGTCCATGGCACAGGACCCCAGATCGACTCAGGTGGTCGAGAGAACAGGGCGAAATCAGGCAGGACAAGACAGAAAACAGCAGCCGTGTCCAGTGCGCCGTCACTCAAAGGGCCTGCAAGAAGCACACATAACAGCTGATCTCATAAGCACACACACACACAGACACACAAGCACACACGTTTGTCTTTCTATCATAGTGAGGACCATCCATTGACTTCCATTCATTTTAGTAACTGTATTATGCCTAACCCCAACCCTAACCCCAACAAAAACCCAATTCACATCAGACCTCTAAACCCAACTAAGCATTTAAAAAAAGTGAGGACCACAAAAATGTCCTCACTCAGTTGGTCCTCAGTATGTAGTAAGTACAAGAACAGGAACACACACACGCACGCACACGCACGCACACACACACGCACACACACACACAGAGAGAGAGAGTGGAGAGGGTGGTGTTCCACCATCTCACCACACTGCAGAGTGTGCTTCTTACCACTAGGGGTCAGTGTGGGAAAACCCTATGAAGGGTTCACGTCTGGTTAGACGAGAGGTTTGAGTTTGAGGACAGTTTGAGGATGTTCTATTTCATATGGCTTCCGCCCTTTAAGCCACGCCTATTGGATTACGTCACCGTACCTCATCCTATCACTGAAGAGTTTTCATGTACGCCCGCCTACCAGGCGGGTCCCACCGTCCCTATATTAGGGACCGAGACCCAACAAACTTCTCCTTTTTTCACTTCACCTTCAGCTATCACAAGGGTTCGATATTCCAATATATCTACTCCGGTTTGACCATGTGACGCCTGCTCAAAGGCACACATTCTCCCGGACGACCTGCAACTCGACGTTTTTCTGCTGCTTGGGACAGGTTCACGCTGGAGTGGCCTTCACCACACAGGTATCGTGTGTTTTTCTGCCCTCTTCTCTCTTCCGACGAGAAGCGCCGTCGTGTGAACTATTTCCAGGGGGCCGCTTAAGCTAACCCCCCTGTCGACGATGTTCCGTCTGAACCTCCTCCCATGGGGTTGTTCGTCGCTGGGTCCGAGCCTGGTGACTCGGTCCTAGCCGTACTCACAGATGAAGAGACTGCTAGTCTGGCGGATGCCCTCCTGGTCCCTGCGCCTCGTCGTGCTAACTTGTTCACGGGACGGTTCGGCGCCTCCCAGGCCCGGTGCTCCGAGCCTGTGTTCCCGCTGTTTCCAACAGCTATGGAGTTTTGGACTGCTTCCTACTCTGAGCCTTCCCGCCTGAAGGCCCCGATTTCTGCCTTTGTTCCAATCACCAAAGTGCAGGGGTTCACGGACAACGTTTTCAGCGGTTCCACCACTTCAACCGGACCTAGTGTCCCTGCTAGGAGCTGAAGCTAGGTGGTTGGACACCGAGTCGTGCCTGTGTCCTAGTATGGCCGACTCGATGCACGTTTTACGGATCGTGCTCATCAGTGTGCTGCCCAGTCCGGTGCAGCCTCCAGCTACATTGCTCTCCTAGCTTCCTACGTGTCCCGGCTCGTCGAACTCTCCGAGCTCCCAGTAGGAACACGGACCTGATCTGTCAGACGGCGGACACCATCCTCAACTCGTCTGCCGCCCACCTGATCTGGGCTTTCCACATCGCTGTATGGCAGAGCGTGGTTTAGCGCAACATGTGGTTGTGCTCCCTTTTTTCCGCGCCGGAGCAGCTTCAGAAGAACATGCTGTACGGCCCAATGAGCCCAGATGCCCTGTTCGGCCCCCATTTTCACTCGGCCATCGAGAGTGCTCAGAAAACTGCCGAGCTCTCAGCCACGGTAAGGGACCTGGTGCAGCCTCCTGCTAACCGTCGCTATGTAGCCGACTCTCGGCCGTGGATTTACCGCTGTGCCCAGCGGTCCCGCCGACGGAGGCAAAACGGCCCGGAACCCTCTCGCCGTCATCCTCCACCGCCTGCCGCTGCTTCTTGATCAGCGGCAAGCTTCCAGCGACGCCACTGGAGCCACCTGCTAACCGTCGCTATGTAACTAGCTCTCGGCCGTGGAATTACCGCTGTGCCCAGCGGTCCCGCCGACGGAGGCAAAACGGCCCGGAACCCTCTCGCCGTCAGCCTCCACCGCCTGCTGCTGCTTCTCGATCAGCGGCAAGCTTCCAGCGACGCCGCTGGAGCCGACCTCCCACTCCCGGGTGGCAGGCCCCGAACCAGGCCCAGCCTCCTCGGAGGCTAACACAATAACTCCTTGGGGGAATATGTGTGGTGAGTTTCCTTGTTATTACACAATAAGTTGTGTTCGACAAACAATGGAATGATTTCTGAACAGAGTTTATCAGATTATTCACTGGGGCACTCTGCTCACTCATCCCGCACGTTCCCCACACATGGTGTTAAAGTCGGTAATATCCTAGCTACTGTTAGCGTAGGATTAGCATCGACAGTGCACGCTGCTTTACATTCCTTGCAGCTAGCGAGAGGTTCATTTCCTCGCTTAACCCAGTAGCTACCCTGCTCTCGGTATATCCCTTGTGCGTGTGAGCTAATAAAACATGTTTTCAATTTTTTGTGGGTGATGAGAGTCTGCATGTCCAGACAGTCTCTCTGACACACTCTTCGCCGAACACGGCCGCCATTTTAGGTTGTGCCCGACCTCGGCCGTACACACTTCCTGCTGTTCGGGAAAACTCGGGGGGGGATCTCCTTCTTCCGCGTTGACGTCGGTCACCCCTCCCTTTCGAGCACTGCCCACCATGGGTCGCCCCCGCCTCTCATGCGGAAGCGGCGACGGCGGTAAGGACTCCTCACTGGTTTAGAGACGTGCGTCTCGCGTCAGTCCCGTGTGCACGTCCCCTCTCTATCTTTGCACACGTTTGGTCACGTGTTTGCCACATGAGCCCGTGGTTTCGCAATGTAGTACATTATGGTCACAGGCTCCAGTCTCAGTCACGCCCTTCCTCGTTCACGGGGATTGTCGTAGCGTAGCTATCATCAGTGGTTCAGACGTGAGAACTCCTGGACATGGAAACCATTTCCAGGGTTCCACCCAAAGAGGAGAACACGGGGTTTTATTCCCGTTACTCCCTGGTTCCAAGATGACCGGGGGCATGAGATCCATTTTGAATCTGTCAACATTTAACAGCTCATTCTGGTAAAGCATTTTCGCATGCTAACAATCAAGCAAGCTAAGCTGTGTGCGCCCAGGCGATTGGTTCACTTCCATCGACCTGAGGCACGCTTATTTTCACATCCCGGTGATTCCGAAACACAGGAAGTTTCTCCATTTCTCGTTCGACGGGACTCTGTACCAATATACGAGGCTCCCGTTCGGATACTCTCTCACTTCTTGCACCTTCACCAAGTGCCTCGCACTTTCACCAAGTGCCTGGAGACAGCCCTACAGGTGCTACGCACAGCAGGCATGAGACTCCTGTTTATCTGGACGATCTCCTCCTCCTCCTGACCCGATCAGAGTCCGAGTCGCGCTTACAGACACAGAAACTAGCGCCACACTTGACTCAGTTAAGGTTCTCCATCAATTGGGACAAAAGCTCGTTAGCTCCCTCCAGATTCTATGAGTATGCCGTAGCCCTTTAAGCGCAAGGGCCCCACTGGTTCTGTGGGGGCTCTCTTGAGCCTTATGGAGAAGATTGTTGGGTCTCAGTTCCTGATATAGGGACGGTGGGACCCGCCTGGTAGGCGGGCGTACATGAAAACTCTTCAGATGAGGTACGGTGACGTAATCCAATAGGCGTGGCTTAAAGGGCTACGCCATACTCAGAATCTGGGGTAACCAACGTTCCAGCGTTCATCATGACGCCGTGCATGTAACTCACTGGTTGACGTCTATCTGTAAGTTTGTGCACCTTGTTACACATTCGTTAAGCTGTTGATGCAATGTTAGATGTTGTTGGTATGCACGTTATGCCGCGCTGCATCAGGTTGTTTGTTAGCTTTAGCCCGTATGTTGTTTCACGTTGCCGCTAGCTTTAGCTCATGTAGCTTTTACATGTCGCCGCAGGGCTCCGTCATCGTTGTCAATAAAGTGATCTGACATCGAGGAAGGTGTTTCTTCATTTACGAAAGTAATCACTAAACATTTTTCAAAGAGCGGAACTGTTTGGAACCGAGCTATTTGCCTTTAGCTGCTCCGGTGTGTAGAGCTAGCTTAGCTGTTAGCTCAGCTAAGCTAACGTTATCTATTTGAGCGCTAAAGTTGTCGGGGATGTGAACAACAACCTCTTTATTTTGGGACTCTACTCCTTGAACTGTGGTGACCAAAGGTCCTCTTTTCCAGACTGGATGTGTCCTCAGCTGATCAGAACCAAAGCGTTGGGTCTTTCATCTCCTGCGTTCTTCTGAAGCAGCATCTTAATCAGCTCTCCTGCTTTGTTTCTATTGCAGCTGTTAGCTAAACACGGCTAAAGGAAACCTGCTACACTTCAGGATCATCCATCAGCTGGGACTGGTATCGGTATCGGTGAGTACTGAAATGCAAGTACTCGTACTCGTTTTCCAAAAAAGAGGTATCGGTGCATCCCTAGTATTTAGTAGGGGTGCTCGATATGGGCTTTTTACCGATATTTTCTAACGCTTAATTTCTGATACCGATATAAACCAATACCGATATATGCCATGTCCCCCACTAATAAAAAGATAATAAAATAAATCGTCTAGGTTACATCTAACATCTCACATTTCATATCATGAATGCTTAAGCTTTAAACATTATCTGTGCAAAATGACAACTACTTCAATTTATGTTAGTAATAGAAATAAAATGTCATGTTTAGTCTCCAATGACATTCTACGTGAGATAATCCCGACTAACTCATGTCCTGGCAGAGTGGGAGGGGTCAACAGCTCTTTTCACAGCAAGGCTGGTTTAAGCATCTAACGGCGCTTACACACTAGCATTGGCTCTGCACGGCCTGGTCAGGATATCTTGTGTTCACATCCGGGTAGCCCAGGAATTTCTGGAGCAGAACCGGACGTGTTTTCAGCCCTCTTCCCGGGCCGCAACTGGGCCAACACACCCACTGCCAACTGATTGGTCTGCTCAAATTCATGCCTACCGTTAAAGAGAGCCTCGGATTAGCAGATAGAATCATTAATATTCTGGATGCTGAGGAGTTAACGAGCCTCTGACCGAAGCCGTTTTTCTCTGTTTCTGTCTGATGTGACACACACACACACACGCTGCTGCCAGGCTGACACACAGCAAAGCAGGATGCAAGAGGGCAGAGTCTCCAAAGCACAAGACTGCTCAGCACGCCTTTGTTTAATGAGGAAAACAACGCAGACTTCTCCGCGCTCCTTTGACCCCCACATGCTCGGAGATGCGCTCATGACATCACTGATATCTTTGCGCTGATTTTGGAGACCGCCCATGTTCTCAACTACGTGTGGATCCCTATGGCAGTGTGAAACCAATGCTGCCGGGCTGGAGCCGGCGGAGTGGAGTAGAGCCGATGTTAGTGTGTAAGTTAGATAATGGCCTG
The DNA here is from genome assembly GCA_006937985.1 of Aphyosemion australe. Classification (NCBI taxonomy): domain Eukaryota; kingdom Metazoa; phylum Chordata; class Actinopteri; order Cyprinodontiformes; family Nothobranchiidae; genus Aphyosemion; species Aphyosemion australe. The sequence goes on from SSNS01000604.1 coordinate 174,966, forward strand.
TATCGGGGCTCCTGGGACAGAAAATTTCTTATGAAAAGCACCGTTTTACATTGTTGATTAACAGCATTCTAAGTCCTCTTTAGTATTTCCCCCCTCAAAAAAAGTAAAAAGAGAGCTGAAGATATCTAGCGGCAGACACGGAGATGATTGAAGAATACCTCGCGGGAAAAGTCTGACAACATGAACGTTTATTCACCCATTACTGGAGGAGTGTAAAGATACGCAGCAAGCTTTTTATTCGTGAATGAAATTATGGGAAACGTGGGTTTAGAGGTGGTCAGCGCATGAAGAGGTGGAGGAGAATGAGGGACAAGTTTGTCCGTGTTAAAAACTCTGAAATACAAAAAAAAACCACCTCCTTGTTAAATTGTCTACATGACACAAAAATCTGGTTCTCTCACAACCTCCTCCAACTCAATGGAAATAAAACAGAATTCCTCCTCATCGGTTCAAAACCCACAATCTGTAAATCCCCCAAATTTTCTCTTTCAGTTGATAACTGCACTGTTCTCCCCTCGTCACAGGTTAAGAGTTTGGGTGTCATTCTGGATAGCAACCTCTCCTTTACCACTCATATAAATAACATCACCCGTTCGGCCTACTTTCATTTACGTAATATTAATCGTCTCCGTCCCTCCCTTACCAACACTGACACTGCGATTCTAGTTAATGCTATGGTCACTTCCCGCCTCGACTACTGTAACGCACTACTCTCCGGCTTGCCACAAAAACTACTCCACAATAGTGTTGTCAAAAGAACCGGTACTTCGGTACCAACCCGGTACTACAAAAATGTAAACGTCACGGTACCAAGATTTCGTTGATACCGGTAGTACCGAGGACCCGTCTAAACCCGGATCCTTGATGCGCATGATTCGCGCATTTACTGGGCGCGTGCAGTCGCTTCTAAAGCAACGCCGCAGAACGCATAGTCATGGCGAGCGGTGTGTTAACCATACACGACCGTCAAAAAAGGACTAGTACATCCAAAGGACGCAATAACACAGGAACAAAAATGTGGAGTCATTTACAAAATTCCATGCAAACTCTGTAATAAAACATGCATAGGAGAGACATGACGCCAACTCAACACACGCAAAATGGAACACAAAAAGGAATGTGAAAAAGAAACAAGCCGAAGGCACACCAGAGCAGCCAAAGAAGAAGCAGAAAACACAATAAGGAAATCAGCCATAACGGACCACTGTGCAAGAGAAAACCATATAATGGACTGGGACAGCACACAGATCATAACAACAGAACAACAAAAGTACAGACGATGGATAAAGGAAGCAATCGAGATAAGGAGACGTGGACCCAGGACCATGAATAGGGATGAAGGAGTTTACACGCTGGATCATTCATGGGACGTGGTGATCAACCAGGAAGGCGCAGGCAGTAGGGTGCGGCATCGCCCCCTACTGCCTGCAAATAAACAGCGGAAGAGAAAGGATTCTGAGAAACATCACAAAGACTTTATTCTAACAGCATGTTCACCACGCTCGCTCATCTCACCTGTCGTGCTCACGGACGTTTGTTTTTGTTCGGGTGGTTTGTGAGCATGCTGAGCACATCTGCGTTAAAGGCCCGCCTCCTGTTTTGACAGCCACGGCTTTTTCCACAGTTTATGCAAGATTTAAACTTGAAACGGCAGACTGTCAGTATTGCGGAACAGAGTCTCAATTTGCGGGACGAGTGAAAAGCAATGAAAATACGGGAGTCCCGCACAAAGCAGAACAACTGGTCACCCTACCCTCTGGCGTCCGTTGGCGCGGACTGGAGCGCCGTGGAGGGAGGAGTGAAATCAGGCTGGGGCAGCACAAAATTATCTGGAGGCGGCCGCCAAGCAAATTTGAACGCAGGAAAAACCCTGTATTATTATTATGATTATTATTACAATATAAACCCTATAGTAAATGCACTATATTGGATCAGATATCGACAGGATTCCCCAGAAAAGCGATATGCCCTCTGTTGTTCTGGCGGGAAATTGCTTTGCAACACTCTCAAGGTAACGAAGAAGTCCAAATGCAAAATGTCTCCATCAATAGCCCCGTTTCCTTTATCGGAACTTCGGGGTAAATTTACCGGAAGTTCCCGACGTGCGCTTGTCTCCACTTGACCGGGCCGGCCGTTTTCTGGAACCTTCTGAGTACCTGATCAGGGGTAGGTACTCGGAACGGCCCGATGGAGTCGCTGAGCGGAACCTTCGGTTAACTCACGCTGATTGTTGTTACTCCGTAGGAAATTACATCAGCAGACGTTCTCCAAAACAACCGGCAGTAATAAAATTAGAAGAGTTGCTAGTGAAGCAGGAAGCGAACGGAATGCGATCATGTTTAAAATTAAACTCCCGACACCGAACACAAGGCGGAATTTCCCCACAGCTGTTACTAAACTCCGCACCAGAAAACCCTGAGGAATTCCCCCACTGTTAAACTCCGCACCGGAAAACACCTTGGAATTTCCCCACATCGCTTTAATTCACGGGGCTTTGTTGTCTTACAGAGCGCTGTAAAAACTGAGCTTCTGGTCATTGAACGCCACATTTTACATCACGCAGCTGCTCTCGTCCTCTGAATGGATTAAATTATGATAAACTTCAACAGAATAAATACTTTTAATGTTAATATTGTTACTGTGGACGCTTTCTGGCGCTGATCAGTGACATCACTCACTGCCGAAGCAGTCGCGATATGCTGACGTCTGTGCAAAGTCCTGAAAGAGCTGAATTTGAATGGAGACAGAACAGCTGAGAGGACTGGGACATTTGAATCTCCCGGTCTTTTCCCCGTCCCAGGATTTACCCTGAAGTTCTGATAAAGGAAACGAGCCTATTGCTTGTGCGTCTCTCCCCTGTGGAGCTGACGGAGAAGCATAAATTAGACTCAACCATCCAATCAGAAGATGGAACACCCCTGATGTCACCGTGAACCAGCTAGCTGGCTCAGGGAGGTTGGGCCTGGAGAAAGGGGTTGGACCTTGTTTGAATTGTGTTGTATCTTAAATGGCTAACTTGAACAGCATTAAAACATCTCATCCTGCAACTTTAATGTTTTTGTGTTGCCTGTAGATGTCCAGCAGATGGTGCTGATTTAAGAAGCAGCTCCTGAAGAACTGAGGCCTCCTTTGAACCAGAAGGACCTGGAGCCCCTCAACATGGAAGAGGAGGAGCAGCTTAATGAGTTTGAAACTTATGCCACCAACCCAACCAGGAATCCAGATCTAAATCTTGATGAAGATGATTCCAACTCTTCAGAGACTGACGTCAGCAGTGATGAAGAAGATGACCAGGATGGCAACAATTCTGACTGTCAGCTGAAACTCTTGTCAGACTCTGAGCCAAAAACTAAAGATTGTAACAAAGACTGGAAGGAGAGCAGGTCTTCTAAATCACATGTTAAGGCTGTCAGATCTTTTAGCTGCCCAGAGTGTGGTAAACAATTTCTCCATGAGCGGTCTCTCCAGAAACACGTGACAGTGTCAGGTCATTCAGGAATGAGGTCTTCAAGCTGTTGTACTGATAAGAAACGTGTTAGAGTGAAGCGAAATGTAGACTCTAGCAGGAAAGTCCAGTCAAAACTAAAATCATTTAGTTGTGACGACTGTGGAAAATATTTTAGCAGAAAATCAAATTTAAACACACACATGAGAATCCACACAGGAGAGAAACCTTTTGCTTGTGAGCTCTGTGGAAAAAGATTTAACCAAAAGGGAACTTTAGACATACACATGAGAGTCCACACAGGACAGAAGCCTTTTGCTTGTGAGGTCTGTGGACAAAGATTTATCCAAAAGGGAATTTTAGACACACACATGAGAGTCCACACAGGACAGAAGCCTTTTGCTTGCAAGTTCTGTGGACAAAGATATAGTGATAGGTCAAATTTCAACGTACACTTGAGAGTCCACACAGGACAGAAGCCTTTTGCTTGTGAGGTCTGTGGACAAAGATTTATCCACAAGGGACGTTTAGACAGACACATGAAAATCCACACAGGACAGAAGCCTTTTGCTTGTGAGCTCTGTGAACAAAGATTTACTGTAAAGTCATCTTTAAACAATCACATGAGAATCCACACAGGACAGAAGCCTTTTGCTTGTGAGCTCTGTGAACAAAGATTTAGAATAAAGTCATATTTAAACACTCACATGAGAGTCCACACAGGACAGAAGCCTTTTGCTTGTGAGATCTGTGGACAAAGATTTAGTGTAAAGTCACATTTAAATGTACACATGAGAGTCCACACAGGAGAAAAGCGTTTTGCTTGTGAGCTCTGTGGACAAAGATTTATTGTAAAGTCACATTTAAATGTACACATGAGAGTCCACACAGGAGAAAAGCGTTTTGCTTGTGAGCTCTGTGAACAAAGGTTTAGTGTAAAATCACATTTAAGCAGTCACATGAGAGTCCACACAGGACAGAAGCCTTTTGCTTGTGAGCTCTGTGGACAAAAGTTTCGTGATAAGTCAAATTTAAACAAACACATGAGAGTCCACACAGGACAGAAGCCTTTTGCTTGTGAGCTCTGTGGACAAAGATTTGGTGATAAGTCAAGTTTAAGCAGTCACATGAGAGTCCACACAGGACAGAAGCCTTTTGCTTGTGAGGTTTGTGGACAAAGATTTAGTGTAAAGTCACATTTAAGCAGTCACATGAGAGTCCACACAGGACAGAAGCCTTTTGCTTGTGAGCTCTGTGGACAAAAATTTAGTGTAAAGTCGAGTTTAAACACACACATGAGAGTCCACACAGGACAGAAGCCTTTTGCTTGTGATGTCTGTGGACAAAGATTTAGTGTAAAGTCAAATTTAAACGTACACATGAGAGTCCACACAGGACAGAAGCCTTTTGCTTGTGAGCTCTGTGGACAAAGATTTGGTGATAAGTCAAGTTTAAGCAGTCACATGAGAGTCCACACAGGACAGAAGCCTTTTGCTTGTGATGTCTGTGGACAAAGATTTAGTGTAAAGTCAAATTTAAACGTACACATGAGAGTCCACACAGGACAGAAGCCTTTTGCTTGTGATGTCTGTGGACAAAGATTTAGTGTAAAGTCAAGTTTAAACGTACACAAGACAGTCCACACAGGACACCAAGAATGTGTTTAACTCCAATGATTCCTGTTATCCTTGTAATTTTCACATATTTAAAGTTTAGCTTTAGTAGTGGTCTAGTCAGTGCTTCCAGGGCCATCATTTATCAAACGTTCGTAGAAACATTCCTATATTCTTTCTTTCTTTCTTTGTTCTTTATTTCATTCAATAAAATGTATAGCATATACATATATATGTATGTATGTATGTATATAGACCTGACCTACGGATGAAATTTAGAATGTGTGTACGAACAGTCATTGTCCTGATTTATGAAACATGCGGTGGCCTCTCGTACGCATGTTCCTCCACAATCGTCTGATGATAAATCCCACCTATGCGCATTAAGGCGCTCGTATCCGTTCATCGTCGTTTATGTACAGAAACGCCCTGAATTAACCATATTTGGTCACACTACGTCCTCAGGTCGGGAGGGGATTCCCTGGGTTCTTCCCGGAAAAAAAAGAAAAACTTTATTGACAGCAAGATCGAAACACCGGACACTTGACAACGCGTGTGTGATCGGGGAGCAGAGGAGGTTCTGGAGGTTGTTTTATTTGTAAAATAGAATATGGACTGGAATCGGATCAGTGCGCTGCGCTCACGGAAGAGCCGTTCCCTCTGGAGTGCACTCTGCTCTGATAAATCCTCCAAGAATAATAAACGATCTTTTATATAGCGCATCTCAAGCAAAATTATGAGGCGCTTCACAAGGACAAAATAATTAAATTAAAACATAATAAATAAATAAATTCAAAATGATTTAAAACATCATAAAATGGTAAGAGTAAAATTTGTGATTACAAAATAACACGAAATCAGCCGTTCTACAGTCAGATTCCCGTGGGTCACGGGTGTTTCAGCACCAATAATGTGACACAGCTGTTTATCCACCAAAATAATTATTTATTGGGTAGAATAATTAGTGGATGAGGAACACGCGTGGATCACTGAGACCTTCAGAGTTGCTGTTCCCTCGTTCTGCCACTAGATGCTGTTACTACGCATGGTCACAGTTGTTCTTATATTTAGGAAAGTTTTCACGCACAAGTACAAATTGGTAAATACCACACAATGCGTAAAATCGTTCCCACGCACGAAATACGCACAGATCTGTACGTAAGTACGGTTGATAAATGAGGCCCCTGGTTTGGTTTCTGAATGAATCCATGTAAAAAGTTAACTTTCCTGTTGCAACAAATGATTAAATGGTCACTTTCTATTTAAATGTTTTACTTCTCTTAAAAAAACATTGGTTCTGAGATATGATTGGAAATTTTAAATGAATGCAGAAATAAAATAATAATTTTGGGACTTCCAAGGATGCTCTAGCACATTTCATACACAGAGGCAATTCAGTGTGCTTTCCATTTAGCAAGAATGGCAAGTACAATAAAATCAACATGACAGCAGAATTAAAATACATACAAATTCAATTTAGATTTATAAAAAGACAAAGTTAAAGGGTGAGCAGTTACAGTGCAGAAGGTGTAGCATAAATATTCATAGGCTGATAAATACATGAAAGTTTCTAGAGGTGGGGCACATTTGAGGTCATGAGGAAGCTGATTCCATCTGTGTGCAGCATAGTAGCTAAAAGCAGCTTCACCCTGTTTGGTTCTGACCCGGTTCTACCAGCTGACTGCTTCCTGAGGATCTCAGAGCCCTGCTGGGTGGAGATACTGAAGGAGATCTGACATGTATTTTGGCTCCATGCCATTGAGTGATTTATAAACTAGTACTTTATAAACTAGTACTTTGAAATGTCCTTTTAAACCCTTTTATTTATTTATTTTATCTAAACTAATTTGCATTTTATTGTTCTCAGTAATGTCTATGTTTTCATTTCTGTTTTTAATGTTTTTATTACTTGCTTTCACTTTTTATTGCTGTTATTTTTCTTGTTCAGCGCCTTGGGCCCCCTTTGAGGGTGGTGGAAAGCCCTTTATGATGATGATGATGAAATGGATTCTGTAGTTTACTGCTAACCAGTGTAGAGATCTAAGAACAGGAGTGATGTGCTCGGTTCTCTTGGTTCTGGTTCAGACTCTAGCAGCAGCATTCTGAAGAAGCTGCACCCCTTTGAGGGTGGTGGAAAGCCCTTTATGATGATGATGATGAAATGGATTCTGTAGTTTACTGCTAACCAGTGTAGAGATTTAAGAACAGGAGTGATGTGCTCGGTTCTCTTGGTTCTGGTTCAGACTCTAGCAGCAGCATTCTGAAGAAGCTGCAGTTGCTTCACAGCTTTTTTGGGAAGACCAGACAGACCATTGCAGTAGTCCAGCCTGCTGGAGATGAACACATGAATGAGTTTCTCTAGGTCTGGTCTGGACATGAGACCTCTGAGTCTTGCTATTTGATGAAGATGATAAAACGCTGATCTAGTTATAGCCTTAATGTGACCAGTGAAGCTCAGGTCTGAATCAACTATGACACCAAGATTTCTAACCTGAGTCTTTGTTTTTAGTCCTCTGGAGCCAAGTTGAGCAATAGCCTCCATCCTATCCTTCTGATCTCCAAAGACAAGAACTTCAGTCTTGTCTTTGTTTAACTGGAGGAAGTTTGACTGCATCCAGTCATTAACTTGCTCCAAACACTGACAGAGTGAGTCTAGGGGACCACAGTCACAGAACCAGGAAGGTTCAGGTCGGACCGGATCCGATTGAGCTGCAGCCAGCCGCGGACCGGATCACGGGCCAAAAACCAACAGTATCAAAAGCTGCACTGAGATGGAGCATCACCACAACAGATGTTTTGTCTGAATCCATATTTAGACGAATATCATTTAATACCTTAATCAGTGCCGTCTCAGTGCTGTGGTGTTGTCTAAAGCCTGACTGAAAAACATCTAGCAGATTGTTGGTCTCCAAAAACCTGTTCAGCTGGATCATAACTGCTTTCTCTATGATTTCCCCAATAAAAGGGAGATTGAGATTGGTCTGTAGTTTTTCATCACTAAGGGATCTAGTTTTCTCTAGAAGAGGCTTAACAGCAGCAGTTTTCAAGGATTTAGGAAAAATACCTGACATTAAGGAGCAATTAACAATTTTCAGTACATCAGCTTTGAAACAACTAAAAACATTTTTAAAGACGTTTGTTGGCAGGTTGTCCAGACAGCAGGTGGATGAGTTTAAGGTCTTAACTATGTCCTCCAGTGTTTTAGCACTAATCACACTGCAAACTGGCATTCTAGCCAGACTGTTGCTGTGTGGCTGTAGCAGTGGTCTGGTTGTGTTGGTAGACATGGAGGGATGAATGGCTAATCTGATGTTTAGGATTTTCTCGTTGAAAAGGGATGCAAACTCATTACACTTAGTTTGGGATACGTGTTGGAGATCAGTTAGCCTCTCGACAGTAGCAAACAGAACACAGGAATTGTTAATGTTATCACTAATAACTTGTCTGGCCTTATTTAATTCAGAGTTGTAAGTGCCTAGCAGCAACTTGAAGGTCTCATAGTCACCTGGTAGGTTACTTTTTCTCCATTTACACTCAGCTTTCCTGCATTCTCTTTTCTGACTTGTAACTGACTTAGTGAACCTCCATGGAGCGTTGTGTTTGCCAGAGATAACTGACCTTTTCGGGTGCGATGCTGTCGAAGACTTCAGTAGTTTTGCAGTTGAAATGATTTAAAAATGAATCAACACAGTTGGTACCATACCGTACCACTTTATTTGTAGAGCGCTTTTAACGCGGCATTACAACCGACCAAAGCGCTGCACATAAAAAATAAAAAAAACACAAGCGAAAATAGTCATTTATCACAAGAACAATTAAAAAGAATTAAATAGTTAAAAGAACAACGAACTAAAACCAATAAAACAAAATAAAACCAGAGTATAAAAACAGATTTAAAATCGAACAAACAAGTTGGGAAACTTAAGGATGAGTTGATGCTTTATGGTTTAGGGGTTGAAGGCCAGGGAGAAGTAGTGGGTTTGCAGGCATGGTTTAAAAACGGCGCTTCCCTAACCTGAAGAGGTAATGAGTTCCAGAGTTTTGGGGCACAGACAGAAAAAGCCCTTTCCCCGCGGGTCTGATCTTCAGACCCAAGAGCACGAGGAGGGTGGTAGAAATGGAGGATGAATGACTTTATTTATAGAGCACATTTCCTGCATGGCAACAATTGAATGTGCTTTACAGTAGAAAAAACACAACATAATCAATTATAAAATATGTACACACTCATCAACAAATGGTACATACATACATAAAATACACACAAAAAACAATTAAAAACCCATAGATTCAAACACACACACACACACGCCCGTAAAACAAAGACTGAGGTAAAAGGCATTAAAGCAGTGAAGCAGAATTACGAGCCCTTATCTAAGAAAAGTAAAAATAAAGCTATAGAACAATTAAGAGGATATAAAATCCCAGGGAAGGGAGACTGACTGGGATGAGTATCCAGCATGACCCTGAGAGACCTGTTGGACAAGTAAGACCTAAACCAGTCTAGGTCCAAACCTGAGATGCCAGCCCAAGTGTGTAGTCTAGAGATCAAGATGTTATGATCGATCGTATCAAAGGCTGCAGATAGATCCAGGAGTACCAGAACCACATGGATTCCAAAGCCAGAAAGATGTCATTAAACACATGATATGAGCAGTTTCAGTGCTGTGCTGTTGTCTAAACCCAGACTGAATAATGTCCATTACTTGATGGTCATTTAGATGTAGTACTAACCGTTCGTGCACAGCTTTCTCAAGTACCTTAGATAAAAATGGTCATTTGGAAATTGGTCGGAGATTAGAGAAAACAGTGGGATCAAGACCAGGTTTTTTCAAAATTGGCTGAACAACAGCGTGTTTGAAGACACGAGGAACTTCAGCCAAGGTCAAGCTGCCATTAATAATGTCCAGCACAGTTTGGCCATTCAACGGAAGCACACCTTTCAGAGGTGGAGGTAGTTATACCTGTTGACGTAGTTAAACGTTCTATAAAAGCTGATGCAGTGTGATCACCCAGATACTTTTTTGAGAGCGACTGAAGTGTGATGTGTAGCAGGTGAAACTGATATGTCAGAAAAAACACAGAAATGGTCAGATAGACCCACATCCTTAACAATGTTTGACACATCCACATCTTTGGTTAAGATCAAGGCCAACGTATGACCGTGATCATGTGTTTGATTGCGGATATTTTGATAAAGATCAAATTCAAGCACTCCAAAGAATTGTTCTACAGATTTGTCATTAGCATCATCAACATGAATATTAAAGTCACCAGTTATGAGAAGGCGATTGAAGTCTGTTGTGATAACAGAGAGAAGCTCAGGGAAGTTTTCTAGGAAAAGAGTGCATGACCCTGAAGGCCTGTAGATTACTAACATTAAGGTTCGTGTACCTTTCAAATGAAAACAAAGATATTCAAAAGAGTCAAAATCACCTGTTTACATAGGAATGAGTCTCTAAAGATAGCAGCTACACCGCCACCTCTCCTGTCTGATGGATTCACGTTTAGAGACGTGAAATTTAGTTGTTTAGTCAGTGGTTCCAGGTTTGGTTTCTGAATGAATCCATGTCCTTTCATTTTAGCTCGTGTGTGTGTGTGTGTGTGTGTGTGTGTGTCCATGGGGTGGGATGAGGGAGATATAAGGGATCATGGATGCTGATCTGTGGGGGAGGGGTGGGAATTTGACTATTGTGTGGTTGTATTTAATTGTACAGTGCTTTGTGTTGCTTAATGCTTGAAAAGCGCTATATAAATAAACTTTGATTGATTGATTGATGTAAAAAGTTAACTTTCCTGTTGCAGTAAATGATTAAATGTTCACTTTATATTTCAATGTTTTACTTATCTTAAAAAAAAACACTGGTTCATTACAAATGATTGGAAATTTTAATATAATGAGCATAAAAAATAATAATTTGGGACTTCCAAGGATGCTGCTGAATGAAATGTGCCACTGATCTGGAAGCTCTTTTAACTCAAATGAAAGGCAGCTTATTTTTGGGGGCATGTCTCCGTCACCCTCCGCGAGCCCGTCCGAGAGCCCTTGCGTCGACGCAAAATGGCGCTACGTGTCTCCGTACTGACGCAGACGGACAAGTATAAATTAGGCTTTAGTCTTGGTGTCGCATCAGTTTTAGTAAATGTTTGGTATCTGGAGAAGTGAGTTACGTCCGACAACGCCAGCTCAAGAAAGTTTTTTTTTCTGTGGCAAAATGTGACTGGACGTAAGTGTATGAGTGTTTTTCATTATTTTCGATTTAGATGAGAACGAGGACAAATTGAAACGTTGTTACTAATGCTAGCCAGAAGATAGCGAATGTTGTTGAGTGATAGCCCACAAGGAGGACTGCCCTCCAAGTGGGGAGGAAGGGTTCATTGTTGATGTCCGCTTTGTAATATGCCACTGGGACGGCCCCATTGCTTGTGTATTGTGTGAAACAAAATATAATAAACGGCTGGGGAGAGACCCAGCGCAGAGAGTCTGGTGCTGATGGTATCAGTGACAGCTCCTTCTGTGCAGGCCAACCAAAGGTCTTTGTGTTGTGTGAATTCAGGTCCAGCAGGTCTCTCTACCAGAGTCACCTCCACGGACCAGGAAGGGGACTGGTTGAAGAATCCCAATCACAACAACCATCACGGACAGTAGGTTATTCCTTTAGGGGTTCTTTATTTGTTAAAAGTCCCCTGATCATACTCCATTTCTCATGATGCACCTCAGCAGTTAATATGGCATCCTGAGTGTGCTCAGCTTGTTCTTGATTGAACAGCTGAGAGGTGTTGGAGGTGTTTGTCGGTGTTCCCTGGGTGTATCTTCGCTGTGTGCATACTTATTATTACTTATTATTATTATTATGTGAGTATGGAAGCTGAGCTGGGTTGATGTCCTCTGTTAGTTGCCAGTTGTCTGTATAGTTAGGGTTAGGGTTAACAGAACCCAATGCCACATGTGGCCTACAATGTATGGGCGAATGTTTGCTTTACCATTTATCCTACTTACCTGACTGGATTTGATCTAGTAGTGGTGAGTAGATACAGGTGTCTACAAATGTTGAACTGTTGGCCAGTTGAGTCTGTTAAAGTTAGCTGATATTTATCAGTTTCTGTTCGTGGCTTGATAGTGCCATCTGGTGAACGTATTATGGTGATATGGATTATGGTACTATAGTACTAGTGTTGCAAAATTATTATTGTGTAGAGTTGTAAAGTTGAGCATCATGTATTGCTGTTGGTAGATACAGTAATTATATACAGTAATCTCTCCTTTGATCTGTATTTTCTAGACAACACATCACGTGTATACACCCTCAGACACATACACCTCTACATACATTCAGATTCCTGAAGACACCTGTACACCCTGGAACAGAATGCTCAATTAAACTTCTTGAACTGTACAAATAGAGTTGCTGGTTCCTTCTGACAGAGGAAGACTCAGTTAAAGTAAAATCAGAAATCAGTGCCGTAATCCTACATTATTACGTAGCTGCCAACACAGGTACAGCCTAGGGTGACCAGATCCCAACTCGCCAAATGTGGGACAGAGACTACTCAATGTGGGACAACGTAAAATTCCAATTTAACAAGATAAAGTTAAAAAGTAAAAAAAAAAACTTATTTTCTGCCATTTAGCTCCAACATCACTGGTAAATATACATAGTTATTATAATTATTATTATCATCATATATTTCATGTACTATATATTCTATTTGAATTCAACTTGAACAAGCAAAAATTTTCAGACTATTTCACAGCTCCTCTCATTACCACAGCTTAACTCAGGCTCTTTGGACCTTCTAGTGGTTCTGATTAGCTTTAGCTAAAAGGATTTTAAACCCATCAACTAATTTTAATAATATAAAAAGGCCCACAGTATAAAAAATATGCAGGTTTTAGCAGCTTTTCAGAGTTTTCATTGAATATTTTCCATAACAGAATGACAGTAAAAGTACCAGTAACAATTTTAGATCTATTTAAGTTTGTTTTTAATACATTTTCCAATAAAATCAACAAATATTCATACTTTTTTGCTATTTTTTTCTTAATTCAGAAACAAAATGGTGTTGTTTTTTTCAAAAATGACAACACATCTTTTCTAGTAAATATTTAGGGGAGAGAGAAAAAACATCACTGACTTAAATCTGAAGAAATTCAGATCTAATTTAACAGGGTTCCTTAGAATGACTTTTCCTCAAATTTCTGAGAAAAATAATGAAGGCTTACATTTAATTCTCTCTTTAATGTGCTTTAAAAGAGTTTAGCTTGTATGTATTTGAAATAAAAATAACTCCAGCACCTTGTGTGTGTTAGAAACTCGTTTGGGACCTGTCTACTTACTGGGAACCTGCTTCAGTTCAGACCAACATATTTTTGTGACTCTTGGATTCTCTGCTCTGTTTCATATCAGACTCCGCGCCGTGACACAAAAATGACTCTGAGAAACAACACAAAGACCCTGACAGAGTCTCAATGAACACTTTTAACCCACGAGTTTATTCTAACAACATTTTCGCCACGGTGTTCATCTTTCCTCCGTTCTCGCTGACGCTTCTGTTTTGGTGGTTCGGGTGAGCGCCCCAAGCGCTCCGGACCGGCGTTAAAGTCCCGCCTCCTGGTTCCACAGCGTTTATGCAAGATTGAAATTCGGAACGGGAGACTGTCAATGCGGGACATTGTCTCAATTTGCGGGACGTGTGAAAAGTGATGAAAATGCGGGACTGTCCCGCACAAAGCGGGACATCTGGTCACCCTAGTACAGCCATGCTTCCCATTCTGTTGAACCTTCGAGTATACTCCACTATAAATCTATTTACTTTAAACATTGGGTAGAAAAAGATATTTTTGTGAAACAGCTTCTAAATGCTGATGGTTATCCTTTGACGTACAATGAATTTTTATCCAAGTTTGGTTTTCCAGTAACTCCTAAGGATTATTCAGTTGTATTTGACGCTTTGCCTGGTGGAAATGAGCCTGCAGCGTCTGCTTCAGCTGCACGTACGTCTTGTCCTTTGGTGCCTGTTCTCAGAAAAGGCACTTGAGTCATTGCTCTGCCTTCTTCTAAAAATTCCCACGCAGCAATGGATTGTGGGTAATACCATTGCCCAAAGTCCGCATCGCCGCAAACTTGGGCGAAGTGCGGATTAAGGGTGCAAAATGGGCGTGGTCAACTTCCGCACTTGGGAATTGGGACACCCTACGCCGGGAACGCGCAATTGAAGGTTGCAAGTGCGAGTATTGGGATTGGGCCAATTTTCAGAGGAATGTGGGAACGCCATGCGCAAAACCTTCGGTGACGTCATTTCAATCAATGGTGAATGGAGGTGGAGCTCAAGTCGCCATTTTGCTGCAGCCAGGTACTCTTGCTTTAATCAACATTCAAAGATCAGTAAGATTGATCATTCATATTTATATAGAATATCATCTTATCGATCATTAAATTAGTGTAGCACTCCCCTAACGCTACACGCATAATTAGAAATTAAAAATAAAACATCAGGTCCATATAGAATAATCTAAGTTAACACATCAAGGAACGCTTTTTTTGAGCAATGCAAATAGTGATCACAGAACTTGTTGCTAAAACAATTTTCTGAAAGTAAAATAAACATGTAAATTACAGTGCTGTAAGTTAGCATATGACAGTTTATCACTGTAGCGACATCAACCCATGACTTTTCTCCTAGAATGAACTGTGTAACAGTTTAACTTACAGACCGCGCCAAGGCTGCAGACACTCTGATATCTGCCCAGAGACATCTATCTTATCTTGGTCTAAGAGCCGCTAGCTTATCCAGCAGGCGACATCACGACTCGAGGAAGAAACTCAAGGATCCACAAAGACTTTCCTATCTCTTTCTTGAATAAAGTTCATCTTTCCTGACTCGTGAAAAACTTTTACAAATACAATCTGAATAAATAATCATATTGTTTGAATCATCATATAACAATATGAATGATGGGGTTTAAGATGAATGTTCCTGTTTTCATATCTTTAATTACACATTTAGGATTCATTTAAGTAATGCTAATTATCATCTGATAAATATCCACAAATAACAGTATTGTGTTTGAATATTTAATTCACACTCACATTAAGTTAATAAGTCACACCACATTAAGCTGATTCATCCTTAAGTGTTGATGAAACTGGTGTCTGAGGTAACTTGGTAACGCCTACTCTAATGTGTCCAAATTTGATTTGCTCAAATTTATAAACAATTAGAATAATAAAACCTCCGGCTCGGCCAGAACACTTCATTTCCTAAAGGAGTTCCTGAAACAACCAAGCTCCTGACTAGGTCACCTCCTCTCAAAGGGTGAACCTAAGACAACAAGCTATGCTTCCTTGGTTTGTCCGGCCGGGGAAAAGCAACGCTTAATAATTAATAATATAAGGAACCATCCTCTCTTTTTGATCGAGATCAACTATTTTTGTGAACTGCCTCTAAGCTAAACCAAATCCACCAGATGACGCAGTCACCTGGAAGTCACCCAGATCATCGGTTCGTATCAGGGCTGCTACAGCTCCATGCCTGAGGCCTCCTCACTGACACTCGTCAGCCACGACCTCTACTGACCCTTGAGTCACCGGGAGCTTCCACACAAGGTGAAGTAGTCCTGCACGCTGGTGTCAAATGGTCTTTATTAATTTGATAACTTATTAAACCATCCAGATTTGATTTAACCCAGACATCATAGGATCTAAGACACTTAATGCTGATTAGGCAACCTCATCTAGCTTGCACTACATCACCTCATTAATGGTCTCAGTATCTTGTTTATAACCATCATTCATAGTAATTTGTCCTTTGTCATCATTGATTGAGAAATATAGTATTAAATTTATTTTTATAACTATTTTCTTGACTCTGTCTGAATTATTCTGAAGTGTGTGGAAACCATATAGAATTAAAGAATAAAAGAACCTAAAGAAATGTTAAATAAGCATTTAAAGATCATCAAGATTAATAATTAATATTTATATGGAATATTACATCTTCATCGATTCTTCATTGAATATGTGGCACTAGCCCACGCTACATCACACAATATTATGCTTTTTCACTAAATCTGACATGTGGTATGGCATGATAGTTAAATATAAATATAATTACATAAAGTAAATAAAAATTTAAAATAAAAAACAGGTAGGCTGGAAAAGTCCCAGTAAAGTTATAGATTAAAAATTAGATTAACGCGATAAAAAAATAGTTAATTACAGCCACATTTAGTGCACTAATCTCAATTAATCTGATCATTTGACACCCCTAATTTCTCTGCCCCTAAATAAAAATATCAAAGTGGTTTTAGGTGATAAAGTCAAGAGAACAATAAATGTGGTCAGATTTAGATAATGGAACATCATGAATGAAAAAGTCTTTTTCTCTTGTTTTCAGGAGTTTTAAAGAAACCGCTTCAATAAAACCAATCTTCTAACAGAGGGAAATAACTGGTGTTTGCTTTAAGTTCCTGCCTGGGGAAGTTCTCCCAAGTTCTGTGTGTTTATGAGTCAAACACTGAACACACAGGTTACTGCTGTTCATCCAGACTCCTGTCTGGCCAGCAGGTGGCGCTAGTGCACCTTTCCGCTGGTCACCGAGCAACGGAAGAAGCAGAAACCGGAAGCTGCTAGCAGAGCTAGCTAGCTTGTTGTTGTTGTGGTGTGTGAGGTGAATGTTTGAGGCTCTGCAGTAAAAATGTCTTCACTTCAGTCTCTGGGAGAGTTGATCAGCTAAAGCGACTAACTGCTGCTGCTGCAGAAATCTTCTCACCAGGCTGTGGAAACTTTCTTCTCCTCCTCAACAACTTGGTGGAGTTGTTTCCAGAAGCAGAGAAGATCTTCTGCGCTCTTCGTGACAATCGGAGCTCCAGCATCAGGTGAGAAAGCGGTGAGTTCAGCTTTTCTCTAGACCTCCTGCCCTCTGGACATCAGTAAGTTGGCAAGATTTTGACACCGCGGTGAAGTTAGTTTGAAGTTGGATATTCGACAGACATTGGTTCATTGCGGTTAGCGATGAGTCTTCATGCCGTGCGCTGCGCCACAGACGGCGGTTAGCTGGGAGGACACGCTTGGGAGCGGTGGTTCGCTTAGGGACCATCAACAAATTTCTAGTCATTTGTAAACGACAAAAAAAAAAAAAAAATCAAAAGCTTCCGGATTAATTGACTAAATCACTAAAAAACTTGTATTACTAAACTACATCTACAAGACACAACAGTTTAAAAATATTTCAGACAATTTGATCTTTTTTATAAAGATTTTTATCAAAAATTAAGTGATTTTTTTCAATAGCTCCTAGGTAAATGAGTGTAAATACCCAAAACCATTTCTCAATGGTGGTACTAACCTATAACTATGAGACACAGCAGTTTTTAACCCATTTCATACAATCTGATTTTTTTTATTAGGATTTTTATCAAAAATTATGTGATTTTTTTCAATAGCTCCTAGGTAAATGAGTGTAAATACCCAAAACCATTTCTCAATGGTGGTACTAATCTATAATATTAATTTAAAAAATCAAATTGTATGAAATGTGTTAAACACTGCTGTGTCTCATAGTTATAGGTTAGTACCACCATTGAGAAATGGTTTTGGGTATTTACACTCATTTACCTAGGAGCTATTGAAAAAAATCACTTAATTTTTGATAAAAATCTTCATAAAAAAGATCAAATTGTCTGAAATATTTTTTAAACTGTTGTGTCTTGTAGATGTAGTTTAGTAATACAACTCTAAGTTTTTTAGTGATTTAGTCAATTAATCCGGAAGCTTTTGATTTTTTTTTTTTTTTTTGTCGTGGACAATGCTGATACGTCAGCTTACTGCGACTTCTCTGGCAGTGAGTGATCAAAGCCAAAAAGCTTCCATGGACATTAATAATCAATAGCATTACAATTCCTTATCTGTCAAAGTACACCACAATTTAATCAGTTTTCGAGGACGGGGGGAGTGCCTGTGTGATGTAAAAAGCGACGTTCAATGACCAGAAGCAGCTTCATTTTTATGGTGCTCTGCAAGACAACAGCGAACTGTGAATCACAGCGTTATGGTGGGAACTCCACCACATTTTGTGTTGTTCAGAGTTTAGTAATGGTGATTTTAAAGCAGCGTGAATGTTGCTTATTTTCTTTTCCTACCATTCTGCTTCACCAGCAACTCCTCCAACTTCACAAATGTTGAATGTTTGGCGTCGTCTCTTCAAAATGTCATTTCCCACTCACAATCGATCAGCGTGCGTTAACCATAAATACCGCTCAGCAGCTCTACCTGGCCATTCCAAGTACCTACCCTTGTTCATGCACTCCACCGGTTCTGGAAAATGGTCCTTTTGGCTAGTGTAGTTAAGTTCAGACATGCGCATGCTGTGAAGTTCTGGTAAAATTACCCTGAATTTTTGTGGAAACACACTTACTGAGGCCCACAAGCTGTAAATGTTTTTATGAATCCCCGTTTTCATCAAGAGGTGGCTCGGTATCAAATGTGTCACCCATCATCACACAATGATGAGCTGCAGCCTGAGCTGCTGAACTTACGTTTCACTTTTGGAGTGTTTGGAGAATTTAGCATGGCATGTTTACTCTGCTGCTGAATAGTTTGTGTAGTGCAGAATTATTTGTCTTTTACCAGCGGTTTGTGATTCGTGAGTTGTATAAATATAACTACAGATCTCTTCAGTTGTTATCCAGTGGTTTTGGGATTGGCCCCAGCCAGGATGATCAGATTTCCTAGCCTAGTGAACTAGACCAAATTCTACCCTTGCAAAGTTTGGTCTAGGCACGCTTCATTGGAACCCTCGCAGCCCGATCCACTGCTGTGGCTGTCCAATCACAGCTCGCTATAGTTTTGGTTGGGCCAATCAAATGATAAATGGTAAATGGCCTGTATTTGTATAGCGCCTTCTTAGGCCCTGTCCACACGTAGCCAGGTATCTCCCAAAACGAAGATATTTTTCTACGATTCGGCCTGTCATCCACACGGAAACGCAGATCTCCGCAACGAAAACGTATCTTTTTAAAAACTCCGGCCAAAGTGAAGATTTGCGTTTTCTCCGTTTTCAGCGTCTCCGTGTGGACAGAAATAACCAGAGTTTTAGGTTTCACAATGTCACATGCTGATGAATAACAGAAAATGAAATTATTCTTTGCAGCATTTTCAATGCAGGGAACTCTAGCCTCTTTTATAAAACAATGCCGCCAATTTGCCGCAACGCCGATGCGGCATCAGGGAGCGTTAGGTCGTTTATAAGAGCTCAGACCGTGGCGGTAATGTTGCGCATTCATGTCCGTTTTATAAAAGATTACGCGATGGCGGCAAAAATAAGGAAAGGAGGCGGTCTCTACGCTGTCGCGGACTTCCGTGTATCTTGGACATAACTTGCTTTTTATTGCGATCGAAGCCGCACTCGTTAAGTTTTTATTTTAACAACCAGCTACAGGTGTGTGTCCTCCACCATCCCTGTGAGCTGTCAGGTGATCTGAGCTGCAGATCTAATGGAGAGAAGCTCCCGGAGCTGTGCATCGGTCCAGTTAATCATCTCAGCTGGTTCTGTTTACAAACGTGAAACTTAAGCGCGTGTTTACTTTCATTTTTAATATAGTTCCCGGCCGGAGCGCAGCATTAATTCATCATGGTCATGTTAAGAGAAATTTGCGTAAACTTTGAAAATGTGGGCACAATTATTATTAATGTCACGGTCTGCGACAAAAATGCTGACGGCCCATGTGCGACCTGGTCTGACATGCCTATGAATGTGCCTAACAACGCACTTATGCGGTTACGTGTGGATGGAGTTTTTTCTAAAAACGAGGTGGTGTGGACGCTGTTTTTTGGGAGGGCGGATATTCGTTTTTTAAAAAACCCGGCTATGTGTGGACAAGGCCATAGGGTTCTACAACCCCCCAAGGCGCTTCACAACACAATCAGTCATCCACCCATTCACACGCTGGTGGGGATGAGCTACAACGTAGCTACAGCTGCCCTGGGGCGCACTGACAGAGGCGAGGCTGCCGAGCACTGGCGCCACCAGTCCCTCCGACCACCACCAGCAGGCAAGGTGGGTTAAGTGTCTTGCCCAAGGACACACAGCAGCATTCTCTGGCCGGAGCCGGGATCGAACCTGCAACCTTCCAATTACTGGACAACCCGCTCTATCTCCTGAGCTACTGCTGCCAATCACCGAGCGGGAGTAGCCGATGACGTCAGAGCTGCAACCACAAACACAAACAACATGGCGGCAGCGCAGGAACCACGTTGGTTTGAAACGGCTTTGTCATCAACTTTGGATTATTTAGACTCCAATGTGCGTAAGTCTGTCTGATATACTTAGCGGCTTCTTATTTTTATCAAAGTAGTGCAATGTCCCAGTACACCTGATATTCACATGTTTTTATACAAAAACCACAGAAATCATTGATGTTAGACGCCATTGCTGCCTCCCTCTTTTCTGTCGCTGTGATTACGTCACGTTGTTCGTTACTCTGATTGGTCCTAGCGCTATCCAATTGCGTGCTGACATTTTGAAAGACAACCGTAGATCCCGCCTCACGACTGAGAGCCTTCAATGGTTCGTGGCCAGACTATATATTCACATGTATAGGATGGCTTGCCAGGCTACAGATTTCCTGCATTTCCATTACTTTTCACACATTCCACAAATTGAGGCAGTGTCCTGTTAGTAGATCCCCGTTTTGTGTTTAAAGCTTGAATTTAGAAACTGTAAACTGATTGTGTAGGGACAACAGTGAAGGCTGTTAATCAAGCAAACGTCAATTCTGTTTGGTTTTCTGATTTAAATCAGGATGAATTCCTCCTAAATAACGGGCCGTTTCTCAATATGCATACTCATCTCAACTTGTGTACTCGGGTCCCTGTGAAACGCCAACGTTGGCCCAAGTACTTTTCTAATCTTAAGTACATATCATGGCAGGTTTGCTCACAGTTGCCCAATGTGTTCTTGCTCCGCCCATCGTATTGAAGATACATCAGTGCATCTTTCTGCGGACTTGGGACATCAAAGTATCCCACAATGCATTGTGTTGTAAACTGCTATACTCCGAACAACAGAGGAGAAAGCTCATAACTGTAGCGTTTTATATCGAAAATAAAGAAATATAAAGGTTTCTCAGCATTTCCCCAGTGCATTATTGGCCTGGCAGGCCACCTGGCTTTGCCTGCCCCCCCGCCAGGCTAAGTGTCACTTATTTATTTATTTAAAGTTTTTTTTAATGCACCAAACTAACATTTATGATGTTAAATTTAGCGCTGAAACAAATGTTTCGATTTAATGTTTCGATTAAAATAATCCTCAAATCGTTATTTTTTTACTGATTTGAGGCTTAGTCGCAGCCGGACTCTAATTTACACAGGTTTTGTTCTTACTGCCTTCTCGGGAACGTGGAAATCATGGAGCATGTGAGCGGGACACAAGATGCGCTGAGACGTCCGCGGTGTCCTCCTTAAGTTAGTAAACAAAGGCGGCTGTGAGCAGTGTTGCTTTTGACTCTGACATAAAGCACATTGCTTCCTGCTCTCTCTCCCAGTGAGAGTGGTGTGTCCGCTCTTCACAGCAGTCTGTCCTCACGCTGCCACGGCTGGAGCGGCAGGTCCGAGCTGCAGTCAGGAGATGTTTACTCCACAGCATCCAGAATGATCATGAATGACGCATGCGGGAAGCCCCTGCTGGCTGATTCTACCTGACAATCTGAGGCTCCTCCTCAAGGTAGGCGTGAATTTCAGCCGACCAGTCATTCATGGAAATTAGGATTTAGCTGATAGATCTCCTTGACTAACCAGCTAACAAACCTCTTCAGTGTGCTCGGGGGAAATTTTGACTTTTATGTCCTGATGTCCATTGTGTCTGAAGAGGGAGCAGATGTGGAAAACAACAAAACCATCTACTGTAACTGAAAGTAAACCACGGACTCCATGAATGAACTTAATACCAGAACATTTTCCGTGAATAATAATACAGGAAGACAGCGGGAACTGTCAGTGAAGCCCTTCAGGCCACAACTCCTCCACCTCTCCTGGTTCCAACACCTCTGACTGTGACTTCTTGCCTTCTGCGCATGCAGGTTAGAGGGTGACACGGGAGTGGATTTTCTTTGCTTTCCCAACCCGCTCCCACAGTAAAAAAACTCCCAATCCCAGAAAGCAAGGAAAAGTAAAAATTGCTCCCATCCCAATCCCAATAACATGATTCCCGCTCCCTCCCACTCCCAGCAGGTGTTTTTTCCCAATCCCAATAACATGATTCCCACTCCCAGCAGGTGTTTTTTCCCAATCCCAATAACATGATTCCCACTCCCAGCAGGTGTTTTTTCCCAATCCCAATAACATGATTCCCACTCCCAGCAGGTGTTTTTTCCCAATCCCAATAACATGATTCCCACTCCCAGCAGGTGTTTTTTAAGGTGGTGATTCTAAACAAATCCAAAAAACAATCACAACGGTGTAAGGTGTTTCCACTCCGTCACTGACAACTCCCAGAAAACTGTGTGAAGTTTCAGATCCATGGCAGTGTTTTCGTGGTGATGCAGGTATTTCCCCCTTAATTCGCTCCTCCAGCTCATCTTTGTTTCTGTCCATATTGTCAAATATGGCGGCTCGCGGCTGTGCATTGAGAGATGAAGTTCAGCGCTGGTCATGTGACTTATAGCGACAAATCAGCTGCTAGTCAGTGTCCAGTGTTTGCAACGATGCAGGACATTTTTGAACCACGTATACAATGTCCTCAGGGGCTTCAGATTTGTAACTGTTTAATATTGGGTTCTGTAGTGACCTCTGACCTTTATATTATATTATACATATTTTTATTGTGAAAATAATCTGCTGATATAATTTTAAAAAAAGAACCATCAATGTGATTTTCTGCCAAATTCAGAAAATGAGGATTAAAGTCCCTCTGCTTAGAAAATAAACCAACAGAGTTTATCAGGAAATGATTAGAGATCATATAATTATTAGAATTTATTATGAAACACCAGAAACAACAGAGTATTTATGAAACTATTTCTAAATGTTGTAATGGTTCATAAGGGTTAGTGAGTGCTATTGTAGTCTACTGTTACTGTTCCTTTAAGAGAGGCGGCGGTTGAAAGTTGGAGATGTGGTTTTATCTCAGCTGTTTGTTAAACTACTCTAATAAACCGCCGTTGAGGACAAAAACTCATTCTGTCTGGCGTTTTAGTTCAGCACAAATATCACAATAATAACAAATGATCTTAAGTTACCTCGCGTTTGTGATACAGCTTTAATTAAAGCTCCGGTGCGCTGCGCATGGAGCGCAGATCAAATGCTCGGAGGAAGCGCTCCTGCAGCTGCTGCTGACGCGATCTCTGATGGGTTATTGGAAAAAATGTTTGTGTCACAGAATCAGAGCAAATTATCAACAGTCTGCAGTTTGTGGTTTTCAGGGAGATTCTTTTTTTTTTGGCAAGTTAAGAGAAGAGGAACGTCAGTCATGTCCGACTGGCTGACGTGCACAATCAGTGTATCAGAACCCAGCCAGCACACATAAGTGGGCCCCATGTTGGATCTATATGGGCAAGCCGTATGGGTCCCAGCAGGGTTTGTCCATGGTTTCCATGGTGGCCCCACAGGGGTTTGCCAGTGTTTGAGTCAAACCGTTTGAAAACCCATGTAGGGCCCGTTAAAATTTATGTGGGCAAAAATCTTTTTGGGCAAATCCCCATGGGGCCACTGTGGAAACCGTGGACAAACCCTACTGGGACCCATACGGCTTGCCCATATAGATCCCATATGGGGCCCACCTATGTGTGCTGGCTGGGAAAGGTCAGACAGAACTAATGTAAATTAAAACGACACATTATTTTTAAAAAACTTGTTTCGTATTGAAAGGGAATCTAAATTTATTTCAATTCCCACTCTTGCCCACTCCCGTTGATTATTATTCCTGTCTTGTCCCAGTAACGTGATTATAAATTACTTGACTCCCATTTCACGGGAATCCCGCAGGACTCACGTGACCCACTGGGATCCCAAAAAATTGTCAGCCTCTAATGCGAGTCGCTTTGGGGCCGTGAAGCGTTCACACTGGAGAGTGTTTGATGTCGTATTTCAGTTATAATTTGAACAACCACACAAAAAAAGTAAGATTTACTGAAAAAAATCGGAATCGAGCATCAAGGCCTGCAGTGTGAACCAAGCCTTTGATGCAAACGGGAAGAATTTAAAAGCATGATAGCAACATTAAGGAAGTTGTTTACTTTTTAGAGTAAGACTGGATGGTTTATGAAACGGCCTAATTTTAGCACTCACAGATCTAATACTTCCTGTTACTCATCCAGTCTGAGGAAGCACTGGTTAGTTTGGTTATGACTTCAATCATTTACATTTTTATAGCTTTAATATTCCTTTTGTGCTGTAAATAAACACTGGTTGATAATATAAACTTAAATTTTCCAACAGTAGTTTATCTAAGTTAAATGGTAAATGGCCTGTATCTGTATAGCACCTTCTAGGGTTCTACAACCCCCCAAGGCATTTCACAACACAGTCATTCACCCATGCACACACATTCACACGTTAGACCAGGAAAGTATTTGAAAATTATACAAGTAACATAACACAACTGATCCAAAATGAAATTAATGAGAAATGATAAGCTTTAATGTTCTCAGCTTATTTATGTATATAAAGCTGTACACCACCATGTGATTTTTTTGACTTGGTAGAAAGGGAATTGGTGCAGCATGCACGTGCACTTGACTAAAACTTTACTTTGCCAAAAGGAACTTTGCTACCAGGCTACTCCTGTTTATTTTTGTTGCATCATGTGAGAAGGTGGAGTGCTGTATACATCCTGAAACATGATGGCTGCAGCTAGCGTTACACCCATGCAACACTAAATTTACTCTATTTACTGTAGGTTTGAAGGCAAGTGTTCAGAAAATGTATGTAGCTGCCACCATCATGTTTCTCCTGTTCATCCTATAACTTATCCGAGTGGCACAGTCAGTCAGACTAGGTATTTTGTCCTCTTGTTACTGCCTGTTTTTCTTTTATATACTTCTACTTTTTTCACCGCAGTTTCTATAATGAGTGAGGAAGAAGAGAACCCTCTGTTCTCACAGCTTCATCAGCAGAAAATAGAAGACAGAGATGTTCCAACCAGCTGCTCAGCTGACCAGATGAAAGCAGAAACTGGTGAAGAAGCAGAAACTAGCAGGAACCCAGATCTGAACCTTCATGAATAGGGCTGCAACTAACGACTATTTTAATAGTCGACTAGTCACCGACTATTGAAACGATTAGTCGACTAATCGGATAATTATTAAATTTTTCTTAAATGTAGCATTAGATGCTTTAAAAGTTGATATTTGAAAATATTTAACACAGAAAAACCTACATGTCAACAGAAACTATTCAACATACAAGTTTTACATTTTTATTAATTGCAGCTTGTTATGTAAGTTATGTATTTTAGCTATTTTAATATATATACATATATATTTATTGCTTTTAAATTAAATTTGTGAGTTTTTTGTATGAAATATGTCTGACTGTGCTTTTTAAACAATTACCTTCAGAAACGTTGAACTGTATTTCTCCTCCATCAAGTGGGTGAAATGGGTTCTGGATGGCAGGATGTAGTCTGAATTGAACTGGGTTATCATTTTTTGAAACCCAGCACCATCGACCATGGAGAGCGGCCTCATATCACATATCAGCATCTGCAATACTGACTCAGTCAGGGCAGTCGCCTGTTGTGGGGTGCACGTCTGCTTCTTTTGCAGAAAGGGGTCCATGGTGGCTCTCTTCTTCAGACTGCATGCATTTAATTTAAAATACTATTGTCAGGCACAGTCGGACATAACGTTATCTCTTTTTTAAAGCGAAAATACGCTTATAAAATGTACAATGTACATCCAAAACAAAACGTATTAGCTTTCATGTTATTTAAATCTTACCGAGGCGAGTCAGACTCCTTTCTCTTTAAGTGCTCATGCATCACCGAGGTGCTGCCGTGATATGCAAGGACTGCTTTGCAAACCATGCAGGTAATCTTTTTATTCGCCGTATCCAGGCTAAAATGCTCCCAAACTTTCGATGTTTTGGTACGCGCTGCTGCTGCGTTGGACGCTGCCAATTCTGTATGTTGCCGCTCAGCAGAGAAGCTATTGCGCATGTGCGACTCTCGGCAGAGATTGTAATAAAGTGAGATGCCTCACTCGGCCGGAAAAAAACAGGTCTGGCGACAACGTCGACAATGAAATTCATTGTCGACTATTTCCATTATCGATTTTTGTCGACAACGTCGACGAATCNCCAAAGAAGTGTCCAATCGACAGCCTAAATGATTATGGCCATGTGGCCCGGTAATCATGAAGTGCTTAGAGAGAAACTAGCTCTCCAACACATCAAAGACCATCTCCCCCAGGACTTTGCTCAAACTGATCCGACAATGAGGGTCGTTTCCCCTCGCTATCTAAGCTGCCTGAATCTTTTCTGTGCATCCCTGCCACTTCCACCCCATCGGAGCGGATCTTCTCTGCAGGTGCCTACCCTGACCCTACCTCCGTTTGATCGTGTAGCATTTGTATTTATTTTTTATTTAGCAACAAACCCTTTACCTTACAGGTTACAGAGTTCATTTAGACTTGTTTGATAAGCTATCGTCTTGTCTTTATTTAAAGATGGCACACAACAGATCACACTTCCAACTAGAAGCTGATGATGGGTTTTGTCACGTTGTTTGCGTGATAGGCCGTGCCATCAGGGAAGAACAAATCCAGCTCTCCAGACCTGCAGATACCCTAACTGGGCCTTTGTGAAATCAACAAAGAAGTCTAGAAAGGAATCCACAGCAGCAAACAGCAAAGAGAAGGACAACAGGCGCAGAGGTACCATCATCCATACGTGGCAGGAGTCTCTGAGAAACTGAGAAGAATTTTCTCCAAACATAACATCCCTGTAAACTTTAAACCCAACAATACCCTCAAACAGAGGCTGGTCCATCCTAAAGACAAGACACCCAAACAGAAGCGGAGCGGCGTCGTTTATGCAGTCCAATGCAGTGAGGACTGTCCAGACCTTTACATAGGAGACACTAAACAACAACTACACAAGAGCATGGCACAGCACAGGAGAGCCACCTCTTCAGGCCAAGACTCTGCAGTCCACCTACACCTGAAGGACAAGGGTCACACCTTTGAAGATGACAAAGTCCACATTCTGGACAGAGAAGATAGATGGTTTGAGAGAGGAGTGAAGGAAGCCATCTATGTCAAAATGGAGAAACCATCCTTAAATAGAGGAGGAGGACTCAGGTTTCACCTTTCCAGCACCTACAATGCAGCTTTGAACCAAGTTCCAAAACAGTTTCAGTCCAGTTCACACCCTCCTGCATCTAATCAAAACAACGACTCACAAACAATAGAGGCTAACGAGGCTAACGACTCATCAAGAGGTAGGGAGGAGGGGTATTCACAGGTAGTTTCTGCTCGTTGAGCAACAATAAACACCTACAGTTTATAAGATCGACCCTCCCATATTCCAGTCAGAATTGACAAAGCTCCTCGGATGAGAAGCGAAACGTCTTCAAGAAACCAAAGAAGTCCAGATGCCTTCATTTGAACCCTTGGATTACCATGACCTGGATGACTGAGAACCTTCACCAGCATACTACCATATTTGTTTTGCTAAGCCCACTCCCCGTCCCCTGTTTCTGCACTCCAACCCCGCTCTGATTGCCCACCACCACCTCCTGGGCAGAAGTACTACCTCAGCCTTCCTGGGAATGGGAACGACCCTCGCTGGTGTACTGATCATGTTTTTGGGTTGCAGACGTTACGTATTGGTGACGCTCATGGAGAGTAACACACAGACTCTAGAGGAGCGCTCCTCCGTCTTAACGGGTAAATGCCTGATGGCTGTTACCCACGGGAACCTGATGTTGTAGCATGGCTGATCTGGTGTTAGTGGAGGATCTGGCAGAGCGTGCTCTCTGGAGGGAACGGGTCTGATCTGATTGGTGATGATCCAGAGTGTCTCCTGAGCTGATAGCGCTTCCTGAAGGAGATCCTTCTGGAGCTATGCTGGGATTTGGGACCTTTGTGGAGCCACAGACAAACCGCACCAATCTGATTCCAGTCCAGACTGAGTTACTGACACCTTTAGGATTCCTTAACATGGGGACCTTCCAAGGCAAGATAGCAGGGCTAGGGTTGTGTTTAGGTTTTATACATGGAACGGTGGTAAATGAGCACCAGTGTCTGGGTCTAATCCTGCTAGCTGCTGGGAGAAAGGTCACCACCACAGATATGGTGAAGGCAGACACCCCTACACAGAACCAGTGGGTAAAATAAGAGGGGTGACAGCACTTGGATGTTTTAAATGTGCCTGCTGTTCTAGTTCTTGTTGTTTTTCTGCTTGTTTGCACCAGAATAAAAGGAAAAGTGTTTGAGACAGCAGGAAGTGTGGAGCTTCAGATAATGTCTGTGATGAAGCAGGAGGAGCAGCAGGACTTCCTGTAGCAGCAGCAGCTCAGTCAGACGCTGGTTCGCTCAGACGCACTCAGACCTGCTGCCTCTGAGGGTCGACATGCAGCTCTTCCTCCTCCTCATCCTCCTGCTGGCACACGTCGCTATGGTTACGTCAGTGGCTGGTTGCCACAGCGACAGGGATAAAGACCACCGGCTGAGGGAAAACTGCACCGGAGCGGGGTTAAGGGACCTCCCAGCAGGGCTGGACCATGAGATCCAGGTACGGCAACAAAACGGATCCAAACAAGTCAAGCAGAACTTTTAGGATGAATCATTCTGGGATTCCGGATCTCAGTTCTTCTGAACGTTAACAGGATTTACAGCTTTACATGGTAACTCAGCTAAACCAGTTAAAACAACTCGTCCTAAAACTCCGTAACCCACTAACAACTGACCAATCACAGCTTGGCTCAGAGGTTACTCTATGACCCTCTGATGGTGCTGAATGATGGATTAACGGGTATCATGTGATCTCACCTGGGGGGTACTCTGTTTAGAAAGGATTTAAGATAATCTGTGGAATAAAAACTCTTATTTAGAATTTTGAGTTTTTCTCATGAAATCATTTTATTGAATCTGATGTATTCATATGGAGGGGCCCATCTCAGGTGTTTATGTGGAGGGGCCCATCTCAGGTGTTTATGTGGAGGGGCCCATCTCAGGTGTTTATGTGGAGGGGCCCATCTCAGGTGTTTATGTGGAGGGGCCCATCTCAGGTGTTTATGTGGAGGGGGGGCCATCTCAGGTG
>SSNS01000604.1:204331-216518 GCA_006937985.1 Aphyosemion australe
TAAATCTTACCGAGGCGAGTCAGACTCCGTTTTTTTTTCAACTGTCCGACGTGCTTTCTCTTTAAGTGCTCATGCATCACCGAGGTGCTGCCGTGATATGCAAGGACTGCTTTGCAAACCATGCAGGTAATCTTTTTATTTGCCGTATCCAGGCTAAAATGCTCCCAAACTTTCGATGTTTTGGTACGCGCTGCTGCTGCGTTGGACGCTGCCATTTCTGTATGTTGCCGCTCAGCAGAGAAGCTATTGCGCATGTGCGACTCTCGGCAGAGATTGTAATAAAGTGAGATGCCTCACTCGGCCGGAAAAAACAGGTCTGGCGACAACGTCGACAATGAAATTCATTGTCGACTATTTCCATTATCGATTTTTGTCGACAACGTCGACGAATCGTTGCAGCCCTATTCATGAACAGACATCTGGTTCTTCAGAGACTGAAGTTAGTGGAGATGATGAAGAGGATGATGATGTGAATCTAGACTCTGAGCTGTCAGACTCTGGGCCAGAAACTGGAGACGGAGACAATGACTGGAGTGAGAGCAGGTCTTCTAAGTCAAATGTTAAGACTGTCAGCAAATCCTTTAGCTGCTCTGAGTGTGGTAAACAATTTCTACACAAGTGGACTCTCCAGAGACATGTGAGAGTGACAAGTCATTCAGCAATAAGGTCTTCAGGCTGTTTGGTTAATAAAAAATGTGTTAGAGTGAAGCAACATATAGACTCATGCAGGAAAGTCCAGAAAGAACAAAAATCATTTCGTTGTGACGACTGTGGAAAAATATTTAGTGTAAAAGCAAATTTAAACAGTCACATGAGGGTCCACACAGGAGAGAAGCCTTTTGCCTGTGATCTATGTGGACAAAGATTTAGCCGTAAGACAACTTTAAACAGTCACATAAGAGTCCACACAGGAGAGAAGCCTTTTGCCTGTGATCTATGTGGACAAAGATTTAGCCGTAAGACAACTTTAAACAGTCACATAAGAGTCCACACAGGAGAGAAGCCTTTTGCCTGTGATCTATGTGGACAAAGATTTAGCCGTAAGACAACTTTAAACAGTCACATAAGAGTCCACACAGGAGAGAAGCCTTTTGCCTGTGATCTATGTGGACAAAGATTTAGCCGTAAGACAACTTTAAACAGTCACATAAGAGTCCACACAGGAGAGAAGCCTTTTGCCTGTGATCTATGTGGACAAAGATTTAGCCGTAAGACAACTTTAAACAGTCACATAAGAGTCCACACAGGAGAGAAGCCTTTTGCCTGTGATCTATGTGGACAAAGATTTAGCCGTAAGACAACTTTAAACAGTCACATAAGAGTCCACACAGGAGAGAAGCCTTTTGCCTGTGATCTATGTGGACAAAGATTTAGCCGTAAGACAACTTTAAACAGTCACATAAGAGTCCACACAGGAGAGAAGCCTTTTGCCTGTGATCTATGTGGACAAAGATTTAGCCGTGAGACAACTTTAAACAGTCACATAAGAGTCCACACAGGACAGAAACCTTTTGCCTGTGAGCTCTGTGGACAAAGATTTAGCCATAAGGCAACTTTAAACAATCACAATAGAGTCCACACAGGAGAGAAACCTTTTGCCTGTGAGCTCTGTGGTCAAAGGTTTAGCCGTAAGACAACTTTAAACAGTCAGTTGAGAGTACACACAAGACAGAAACCTTTTGCGTGTGAGCACTGTGGTCAAAGATTTTGCCAAAAGGCAACTTTAAACAATCACATGAGAGTCCACACAAGACAGAAGGAACTTTTAACTACACAAGTACAAAAAATTGTCCTTGTAGATCAGGGGTCTCAAACACGTGGCCCGGGGGCCATTTGCTGCCTGCAAGACGATAATTTGTGTGGCCGCCCCCCCCCGTAATATGAAAATTTAATGTTAGTGTGGCCCGCTAGTTTGATATGTAGGGCACTTTACAGTTTTGTATGCGAAGCTGAATGAACATACCAATGACAGTGAGGTATATGGCTCTTGGGGGCGGGACATCGGCCAGGCTTGGTGCAAGCAGACATTTCTCTCAGTGAAAGTTACAACAGTGTTGCCCTGGAGTGTTTTCCTCCTTGCCGGCTGGCTGAGATTCATCCCAGCGCGCTGCGGTATCAACACTTAAAAAAAACAACCTCTCAGACAATAGACTTGCGTGATGTTGAGTTTACACGTCTAACCTATGCAGTCAGGAAGGACAAGAAGTAATACAGCGCGAACCATAAATTGCGGGAATGTGGCATCTGAGTTTTCTAAGCAGTCTCCAGGAGACAAACAAAAAGCTAAAAACAGTCAGAAATCAGTTCAGTGTCATGGTGGGAAAATGGATTACACAAGCCAAGGTTTTTTTTTTTTTTTACTATAACACAGATTATGACGATAAAGCAGCAAAGGTAAGACTGAATTTATGCTTCTGACTTCGTGAGATGAGCTGCTTTGTTTGCTCGTAGCTCTGTGAGTTTCGAACGTAGAGTACTTGTATTGTTTAAAAAATGAGTGCTTTAATTTGAACGGCTGCTTTTGTTGATAGGATCATTTAGTATTTTCGCTACTGTGTGTTTTTCACGATGTGTATTTAGCGTCTTTTTACGTTATTTTCATTTCAATTCAATTCAATTCAGTTTATTTATATAGTGCCAAATCACGACAAGAGTCGTCTCAAGGCACTTCACAAAGTAAACATTACAATACAGTTCAGTTCATTAAGCCAATCAGTAAAAACGTTTCCTATATAAGGAACCCAGCAAATTGCATCAAGACACTGACTGTGTGTTGATACAATCCTCATACTAAGCAAGCATGTAGCGACAGTGGGAAGGAAAACTCCCTTTTAACAGGAAGAAACCTCCAGAGGATCCTGGCTCAGTATGAGCAGCCATCCGCTACGACTCACTGGGGATTGAGAAGACAGAGCAGGCACATGCACATAGGGTGACCAGATGTCCCGCTTTGTGCGGGACAGTCCCGCATTTTCATCACTTTTCACACGCCCCGCGAATTGAGACTCATGTCCTGCATTATTGACAGTCTCCCGCTTTGAGTTTCAACATGCATAAACTGTGTGGAGAAAGCTGCCTGTTGGTGTCAATCGAACCAGGAGGCAAGACTTTACGCAGGTCCGGAGCGCGTGGAGCGCGCACCCGAACCACCAAAGCAGAAGCGTCAGCGAGCACGGAGGAAGGATGAGCGCGGTGGACAAAATGCTGTTAGAATAAACTAGTGGGTTAAAAGTGTTCAGAGAGACTCTGTTAGGGTCTTTGTGTTTTTAAGAGCCATTTTTTGTGTCACAGCGTGGAGTCCGATATGAAACGGAGCTGAGAATCCGAGAGTCACAAAAAAAATGCTGGTCAGAAGCAGGTTTCCCATTTAGACAGGTCCCAAATGAGTTTCTAACACACACGGTGCTGCAGTTGTTTTGTTTCAGATACAAGCTAAACTCTTTTAAAGCACATTAAACAAATGCTGAGAGAATTAAATGGAAGCCTTCATTACTTTTTCTCAGAATTTGGATGAAAAAATAATTCTAAGGAACTCTATTAATAACTTCATATTAAAGTTAGTGATGTTTTTTCTCTCCCCTAAATATTTACTAAAAAAAAGATTTGTTGTCATTTTTGAAAAAAACACCATTTTGTTTCTGAATTAAGAAGAAAAAATAGCAAAAAAGTATGGATATGTGTTGATTTTATTGGAAAATTTATTAAAAACAAACAAATAGATCTTAAAATATTACTGGTACTTTTACGGCCATTCTGTTGAGGAAAATATTCAATGAAAACTCTGAAAAGCTGCTTAATACCTGCATTTTTTTTATTGTGGGCCTGTCTTAGCCTGGCAGGCAAGCCATCCTATATATGTGAATATATAGACCAAACTCTGCAAAGCAAGAATTTGGTCTAGGCCTGTCTATATTTTTTAAATGAATTGATGGGTTTCAAATCAATTTAGCTAAAGTTACTCTGAAGAGGAATTGTGAAATACTAAAAAAAAGCTTTTGCTCTTTGCTTGTTCAAGTTGAATTCAAATATATGGTACATTACATATATGATGATAATAATAATTATAGTAATTTTATGTATATTTAACAGTGAAAACAGACTTTTTTTTCACTTTATCTCATTGCATTCGAATTTTACGTTGTCCCACATTGAGTAGTCTCTGTCCCACATTTGGCGAGTTGGGATCTGGTCACCCTACACGCACTCCCCACACACACACACCCACACCCACACACACCCACACACACCATATAGATCAAGTAGTGTTTCTATGGCTACACTGTGATTTCTTAGTAGAAGTTCTATTTAGTAAGAGAAACTTTATTGTCTTTATCTGAGTGAATCTATAATTAATTCAATAGGTGAACTAATAGTAGCACATTCTATGTTAAAGAAAGTGAGATGTAATATCAGGAGAGGGAGAATGTTCAGTGGTTGGCAGCAGTGTGCCAGCCGATGGCCCCCTCCATGAGGCCACCACAGCTCAGCAGAACGCCAGTGTAGCTTCTTCTGGGGAGAAAAACACTTAGAGAGAAAATAAAGTTAACAGCTGAAATAACAGGAAATAATGCAATTAGAGAGTGGTGGTAGAAGAGAGTAGCAGAGTGTGGAAAGTGGTCAGTATGTCCTCCAGCAGTCTAAGCCTATAGCAGCATAACTACAGAGATAACTCAGCATAACCTAGCCTTTTAGATGGAGGCATGTGGGAGGCAGGGCCAGGGAGAAAAGTCTTTAACGACAGTAGTCCCCTCTGTACACTCCACCTCCCTCTGCTCCCCACTCGTCTATCCTATATAGCATCTTTGGAAGGAGCTGAAACATGCCATCTGGAAAAGGTGATCTTCATACCTGAGACAACTGGAGCAGTTTGCTCATGAGAAGTGGGCCAAAATACCTGCTGAGAGGTGCAAAAGTCTCATAGACAGTTAAAGGAATTGTTTGATTGCAGTGATCGCATCAAAAGGTTGTGCAACAAAAATTTAAGTTAGGAGTACCATAATTTTTGTCCAGGCCTGTTCCATGACTTTCTTTTTTTTAATAATTTCATTGAAGCTAAATAGAAAAGCAATGTCTGACTGTCATTGGTTAAATTTCATAGAATTTTTATTTACTATTACTTTTGTCAGATTCAAGTTATTTCTGTGACCTTTGTGGGTTTTCTTTCATTGACTGAAGGGTACCAATACTTTTGTGCATGTCTGTCTCTGTGTATTCACCTCACAAGAATTTCCTGTTTTCGGTGTCAGTTCTGATCTCACCAGCTTAAAAACAGGTTATTAAATTACAGTAGTCTGTAATTCATATGATGTACTTATGTGTTTCCTACAGATGTTCAAAAGATGGTGCTGGTTAAAGAAGAAGCTCCTGAAGAACAGAGTGCTGGTGTGGACCAGCAGGAC
This sequence comes from Aphyosemion australe, assembly GCA_006937985.1. Lineage (NCBI taxonomy): Eukaryota > Metazoa > Chordata > Actinopteri > Cyprinodontiformes > Nothobranchiidae > Aphyosemion > Aphyosemion australe. The sequence continues at coordinate 209,731 of SSNS01000604.1, forward strand.
CCAGAACTCCTCCACATAAAGGAGGAACAGGGGGATCTCTGGACCAGTCTGGAGGGAGAGCAGCTCCATTTGGAGGAGGAGACTGATGCTGCCAGGTTTCCATTCACTGTAGTTTCTATAAAAAGTGAGGATGAAGAAGAGAAACCTCTGTTCTCACAGCTTCATCAGCAGCAAATAGAAGACAGAGATGTTCCAACCAGCAGCTCAGCTGACCAGATGACAGCAGAAACTGGTGGAGGAGCAGAAACCAGCAGGAACCCAGATCTGAACCCTCATGAACAGACATCTGGTTCTTCAGAGACTGAAGTTAGTGGAGATGATGAAGAGGATGATGATGTGAATCTAGACTCTGATCTGTCAGACTCTGGGTCAGAACCTGGAGACGGAGACAATGACTGGAATGAGAGCAGGTCTTCTGAGTCAGATGTTAAGACTGTCAACAAATCCTTTAGCTGCTCTGAGTGTGGTAAACAATTTCTACACAAGTGGACTCTCCAGAGACATGTGAAAGTGACAGGTCATTCATCAATCAGGTCTTCAGGCTGTTTGGTTAATAAGAAATGTGTCAGAGTGAATCAACAAGTAGACTCATGTAGGGAAGTCCAGACAGAACTAGAATCATTTAGTTGTGAGGTCTGTGGAAAGAGAATTAGCTGTAAGACAGATTTAAACAGACACATCAGAGTCCACACAGGACAGAAGCCTTTTTTGTGTGAACTCTGTGGACACAAATTTAGCCATAAGACAGGTTTAAACAATCACATGTGGGTCCACACAGGACAGAAGCCTTATGCCTGTGAGCTATGTGGACAAAGATTTAGTCAAAAGACAACTTTAAACCGACACATGAGAATCCACACAGGACAGAAACCTTTTGCCTGTGAGCTCCGTGGAAAAAAAATTAGCAACAAAACAAATTTAAATGCTCATATGAGAGTCCACACAGGACAGAAGCCTTTTGCCTGTGAGCTATGTGGACAAAGGTTTTGTAATAAGACAGGTTTAAACAATCATATGTGGGTCCACACAGGACAGAAACCTTTTGCCTGTGAACTCTGTGGACAAAGATTTAGCCAAAAGACAATTTTAAACCGACACATGAGAATCCACACAGGACAGAAGCTTTATATCTGTGAGCTCTGTGGACAAAGATTTAGCCAAAAAACAACTTTAAACAGGCACATGAGAGTCCACACAGGACATAAACCTTTTGTCTGTGAGCTCTGTGGACAAAAATTTTGCCATAAGACAAGTCTAAATGTTCACATGAGAGGCCACACAGGACAGAAACCTTTTGCCTGTGAGCTCTGTGGACAAAAATTTAGTCGTAAGGCAACTTTAAACGCTCACATGACAGTCCACACAGGACAGAAGCCTTTTGCCTGTGAACTATGTGGACAAAGATTTAGCCGACAGACAGTTTTAAACCGACACATGAGAGTCCACACAGGACAGAAACCTTTTGCCTGTGAACTCTGTGAACAAAAATTTAGCCGTAAGACAAATTTAAACGAGCACATGAGAATCCACACAGGACAGAAGCCTTTTGCCTGTGAGCTCTGTGGGCACAGATTTAAATCAAAGACACATTTAAACCGACACATGAGAGTCCACACAGGTCAGAAACCTTTTGCCTGTGAGCTCTGTGAACAAAGATTTAGTCAAAAGGTAAGTCTAAATGTTCACATGAGAGTCCACACAGGACAGAAGCCTTTTGTCTGTGACCTCTGTGGACACTATTTTAGCCATAAGACAAGTTTAAATAAACATTTGAGAGTCCACACAGGAAACAAGCCCTTTGCTAGGGCACCCCTGTTGACAAAGATTTAAACAAAAGACACATTTAAACAGACAAATGAGAGTCCACAGAGCACAAAATAAACTAATTTAACTAGTTTACCAAAAGGGCCCCTTGTATTTTATACATCCTAGGTCTGGGTTATTCAATTCCGGGCCTGGAGGGCCAGTATCCTAGCCTAGTGAACTAGACCAATTCTTGCTTTGCAGAGTTTGGTCTAGGCACGCTTCATTGGAACCCTCGCAGCACAAACCACTGCTGTGTCTATCCAATCACAACTCGCTATAGTTTTGGTTGGGCCAATCACAGCGCTCTTTATCATGGGCCAATCACAGAGCGGGAGTAGCCGATGACGTCAGCGCTGCGGCCGCGAACCCAAGCAACATGGCGGCAACTCGGAAAACACGTTCGTTTGAAACGGCTTTGTCATCGACATTGGATTATTTAGACTCCAACGTGCGTAAGTCTGTCTGATATACTTAGCGGCTTCTTATTTTTATCAAACAAAGTAGTGCAATGTCCCAGTACACCTGATATTCGCGTGTTTTTCATACAAAAATGACAGAAATCATTGAAGCTAGACGCAATTAAAGCCTCCCGCTTTTCCGTCGCCGTGATTACGTCATGTTGTTCGTCACTCTGATTGGTCCTAGCGCTATCCAATTGCGTGCTGACATTTTGAAAGACAACCGTAGATCCCGCCTCACGACTGAGAGCCGTCAATGGTTCGTGGCCAGACTATATATTCACATATATAGGATGGCTTGCCAGGCTACCAGTATCCAGCACTTTTAGTGGTTTCTCTGCTCCAACACACTGATTCAGTGGTAATTTACAAACCTAATCAGATGTTATCTTAATTTTGATTATTGTAATTCTGTAATACACTTGATTTAATACATTTTTTAAATATATTTAGTGACTTTGATTATTTGATGTCCTTGCTAAGGTTGTTCCATAATCTCACACCATTTACAGAAATAGACATCTCCTTCATTCTGGTTCTAAACCTAGGTTTTTTAAATACTTCTGTTACTTTTAACATATAACTACTGACTCTTTTTTCAAACATTTTCTGAATGTAGGTGGGTAAAGTATTTGCATTTGCTTTATACATTGTTTGTGATATTTGTATATCAACTAAATCATAAAATTTCAGTAATTTATATTTGATGAATAACGGATTGGACGGATCTCTATAGCGACTGTTATTAATGATTCTCAATGCTCTTTTCTGTAAAATAAACAGTGGTTGTGCATAAGTTTTACATGTGGATCCCCATATTTCTACACAGTAAGTTAAGTATGGAACAATCAGTGAGTTATACAATGTCAGCAATCCAGAACTATTCAATAAAAACTTGACTTTATGTAGTACTGCTACGGCTTTGGCAATTTTACCTCTGACATAACCTATGTGTGACTTCCAAGTGAGAGCTTCATCAATTATGACTCCTAAAAATTTGGTTTCTTTCACCCTTTGAATTTCCATCCCATCTATTTTTATTGTTACATCCTTGTTTTTTTTGTCATTAAACAATATAAAATTTGTTTTGTTAAGATTCAGTGAAAGTCTGTTTATATTAAACCAGTTGTTAACTTTTATCAGTTCATTATTTATCACTCTAGTTACTTCATTAATATCTGACCCTGAATAGAACAATGTTGTGTCATCAGCAAATAAAACAGTACAGAGTAGCTTAGATACATTTACAAGGTCATTAATAAATAATATGAACAGTTTAGGTCCAAGGACCGAGCCTTGTGGCACTCCATAATTAATCTCCCGCAGTTCTGATTTAGTGTTGTTTAGCTGTACAAATTGTTTCCTATTCTCTAAATAACTTTTAACCCATTGATGAGCCACACCTCTTATTCCATACTGATGTATTTTATGAAGTAACCGGGAATGATCAATAACATCAAATGCTTTCTTCAAGTCAACAAAAATACTAATGAAGTAGTGTTTATTGTCTATTGCTGTAGATATTTTGTCTATTAGTTCCATTATTGCCATTGCTGTTGAATGTTTGGTCCTAAAGCCATACTGTTCATTATTTAAAATATTATTTTTTTCAATGAATTTATCCAACCTAGAAACAAACAATTTTTCTATTATTTTGGAAAACTGTGGAAGCAGTGACACTGGCCTGTAGTTAGAGAAATTGTGTTTATCCCCACCCTTGAACAATGGAATCACCTTAGCAATTTTCATTGAGTCAGGGAAGATTCCTGCTGAAAGTGATAAATTACAGATATAAGTAAATGGATCNTCTGTTTGCAAAAGTCATGTAACGATTTGTTTCACAAAACTTTAGGTGACGGATGTGTTGTGTGTTAAAGCTGATCAATATCAACGCTGTTGTCTGGCGCATGCGTGTGTGAATGTTTGAGAACCAATTGTAGAGCCACCCTAGAGAACAGTAATATTGAATTTGTCATCCTAATTTCTGTTCTCTGTGTCCTTATGAACTAATACCTACCCACTTTTCAATGTCCTTGCTCATTCCAGGCCAGTAAAAGCCTTTGGTTATGGCCTCCCTGGTTTTGACTATTCCGCAGTGGGCCCCAAAACCACTGGCATGAGCTTCTTTAAAAATTTGCCCTGCTTCCTCCATGCAGGTAACAACCCTTCTCTTGGAGTCGGTCCTTTCTTTGGAGTAGTGGAAAATTCCATCTGTATAACAAATGAGATACAAATAATTGTAAGCCTAAGCAGATACATCAACAATCTCAAATCAGATGTCTGTGAATATAAAAGTGTGTATGTGTGTTGTGGGATACTCTAATATTTTTAGGAATCATTGAATTAAGTAAAAAAAAATTCAATAACATAATTTTGGATTATATACATTTCGGTTTTCATACATTAAATTAATTTTATGTACATTGACCAAATATAGTAGTTCATATTGGAAGTTAATTTTTATTTAGTCATTTTTTTGAGAAACTACCAGTGTGACATAAGTGTTGAATATCTGATGTAAATAAGTATTTATTACAAAAGTAAATAAATATGAAAAAATAACAGTAATAAAATGCTACTCTGTAATATGTGACCACATTATAATTATAAAAGTTTCACTTGTATACACAAGTGTTACAACACCAACCAGGTCTAGGAAACCCTGGAGGGGTCTAACATAGGAAGGTGGAAAAGAAATACCACTCTCAAACAAAACACCTTTAGTTAACAGATTTAGTTGCAACAAAAAGCATCCCAAAAGGGAAGATGGACCTAATGAACCTAATGTAATGAAATAAGAAAACCAATCTACTAATAAATCAATTAAGGCAAATAAGTAAGACTGACCTTTAAACAAAACTAAACTAATCAGACCTGAGAGAAATAACCTCAAAAGCTGGGTAAACCAAAATACTCTAAACTTAAATACAACCAAAATTCAACCTTACCCAGGAGGAGGAAATACTGTAATCTCCAAACGTTACTTACACCAGGCCTTCCTTTACTATACAAGCCAGAGCGGGACTGCCCCACCAAAAGAGCCTCTGACTCCAGGCAGCTTTTCCTAACAGCTCTGACAAAGCGTCAACGGGTAAGGCATAAGGGTTTCTATAAGTGCTGAAGTGCACACCACCAGAGTTCCTTCAAACAGTTCTCACTCTCTCTGTCTCTCTCCTCCTCCTGGTAGCCTGTCAGCCTCGGCTTCTATGAGCTGCAGGTGGCTGATTACAGATGGGGAGCAGCTGAGTGGCTGGAAGGGTGCTGCTCTTCATGGCTTGGATGGGGCAGTGCCGAATGAAAACCAAAGGTGACACTAGGATTCCGGAATAAGAGGGGTGGAGACCCAGTGTTCCTAACAACAAGTGTGAGTGTATGTGTGTGTGTAAGAGAGAGACAGAAAGAGATAGAGAATAAAAGCAGCTTTTGTAATGCTCTTTATACACACAAAATGTTTAGCATAACATATTTAATTAAAATACTTTTGAAAATAAATGGTGTTGCTGCAGACAATATTGGAAAAACGATCATTAAAGTATTTCTTTCAAAAATGTGTGAAAACATTCTGCTATATATGTATATGCCAAAAAATATTAATAGATATGTTACAGTCCCTGGGAATTAAATCGGTGTCAGGACAAAACAAAATGAAGGTCTAATTTTTTAACCAGTAACCCACAGGCCTACCATAAGTAATGAGGTGAGGAGTTGACAAATGAAATGATAAATTTATGAAAACAGGGCATTTGTCAAAATAAAAGTTTAAGAAGGGTAGTTGTTAGTCCACCACGCTTTCTATAAAGCAGTTAAACCATGTGTATTGACAGGGGCGTAGCAGGCTTCTCAAAAGTGTGGGGAATTTTGAGATTTTTCACACACACACACACACACACACACACACACACACACACACACACACACACACGGATTTTATGATTCCAGGTTTGAAGAATCTGTGTTGTAGTTTTTACACTAGACCACAAGGTGAATCAGATGCAATTAAGTTATGAATTCTGCGTTTTTTTAAATGTCAGAAAGGTTTAACCAATCACAAACTGTTCTTTAGGGACTATATCACTCTAATATAATCCAGTTAAGCTTAGAATAATCTAAGTATTGTATTTTTTGAGCAGAGCCTGTTGAAATGTGGTCTACAGGTAAAAATCAAAAATGAGAATCTGGTGTAAAAGTCCACTTATGTCAGTAATGCAGCTCAGACTGAGAGACCATCTAAAGGCTCAGGAACCCTTTGCAGGTGTTCTGGATTCATCAACTGATTAGAGGTTGATACTTTGAGTCTAGATTATTGAACCTTTTCACAATATTATAATTGTCTGAGATGTTGAATGTGGGGTTTTCACCAGCTGTAGCCAGAATCATCACAATTATAACAAATAAAGGTGGAAATATCTCCTCTGCATGTAATGAGTCTGTCTCATAGATTAGTTTCACCTTTTATTTTGGATTACTGACAATTAACTTTTACATGATATTCTCATTTTTCCTGTTTCACCTGTAGATGCCAAA
>SSNS01000604.1:216531-246525 GCA_006937985.1 Aphyosemion australe
AAAAAAAAACATACAAAATAAAACAATAAATCAAACAAACAATTTGAATGAAAAGGGACAGAAAGAAGAAATATCTTATGTTAACTGCCCCTATTTACAAAACCAAACCTTTTAATAATACTTCCATACTTTTCTCAACAACAAAACAAAACACAGATTCATCAAACTATATTCTTGTAATTTACAAACCTAATCAGACGTTATCTTTATTTTGATTATTGTAATTCTGTAATACACTTGATTTAATACATTTTTTAAATATATTTAGTGACTTTGATTCTTTTATGTCCTTGCTAAGGTTGTTCCATAATCTCACACCATTTACAGAAATAGACATCTCCTTCATTCTGGTTCTAAACCTAGGTTTTTTAAATACTTCTGTTCCTTTTAACATATAACTACTGACTCTTTTTTCAAACATTTTCTGAATGTTGGTGGGTAAAGTATTTGCATTTGCTTTATACATTGTTTGTGATATTTGCATATCAACTAAATCATAAAATTTCATTAATTTATATTTGATGAATAACGGATTGGACGGATCTCTATAGCGACTGTTATTAATGATTCTCAATGCTCTTTTCTGTAAAATAAACAGTGGTTGTGCATAAGTTTTACATGTGGATCCCCATATTTCTACACAGTAAGTTAAGTATGGAACAATCAGTGAGTTATACAATGTCAGCAATCCAGAACTATTCAGTAAAAACTTGACTTTATGTAGTACTGCTATGGCTTTGGCAATTTTACCTCTGACATAACCTATGTGTGACTTCCAAGTGAGAGCTTCATCAATTATGACTCCTAAAAATTTGGTTTCTTTCACCCTTTGAATTTCCATCCCATCTATTTTTATTGTTACATCCTTGTTTTTTTTGTCATTAAACAATATAAAATTTGTTTTGTTAAGATTCAATGAAAGTCTGTTTATATTAAACCAGTTGTTAACTTTTATCAGTTCATTATTTATCACTCTAGTTACTTCATTAATATCTGACCCTGAATAGAACAATGTTGTGTCATCAGCAAATAAAACAGTACCGAGTAGCTTAGATACATTTACAAGGTCATTAATAAATAATATGAACAGTTTAGGTCCAAGGACCGACCCTTGTGGCACTCCATAATTAATCTCCCGCAGTTCTGATTTAGTGTTGTTTAGCTGTACAAATTGTTTCCTATTCTCTAAATAACTTTTAACCCATTGATGAGCCACACCTCTTATTCCATACTGATGTATTTTATGAAGTAACCGGGAATGATCAATAACATCAAATGCTTTCTTCAAGTCAACAAAAATACTAATGAAGTAGTGTTTATTGTCTATTGCTGTAGATATTTTGTCTATTAGTTCCATTATTGCCATTGCTGTTGAATGTTTGGTCCTAAAGCCATACTGTTCATTATTTAAAATATTATTTTTTTCAATGAATTTATCCAACCTAGAAACAAACAATTTTTCTATTATTTTGGAAAACTGTGGAAGCAGTGACACTGGCCTGTAGTTAGAGAAATTGTGTTTATCCCCACCCTTGAACAATGGAATCACCTTAGCAATTTTCATTGAGTCAGGGAAGATTCCTGCTGAAAGTGATAAATTACAGGTATAAGTAAATGGATCAATAACAGATTCTACTATAGCTTTTACAGTCATCATATCCAAGTCCTCGTAATCAGTTGATTGTTTCCACAGTTTTGTACAATGTTTCTTATTTCTTCTTTTTCTACTTTGTCAAGGAAAATATTCTCCAGTGCTTTTAACACCATCCAGCCAATGCTTCTGAAAGCCAAGCTGGAGAGGGCGGGGGTGGACCTTCACCTGGCTGAGTGGATCCTAAATTATCTCACAAACCCGCCCCAGTTTGTGAAAGCCAGGGACTGTGTGTCTGACTTGCTGACCTGCAGTGTGGGCGCCCCCCAGGGGACTGTCCTGGCGCCCGTTCTCTTCACCCTCTACACTGCTGACTTCAGACACAACACGGACAGCTGTGTTCTGCAGAAGTTCTCAGATGACTCTGCGATTGTCGGCCTGATCACCGAGGACGACGATGTGGAGTACAGAGGACTGACGCAGAACTTTGTGGGCTTGTGTCAGCAAAACCACCTCCTGATCAACGCGGAGAAAACGAAGGAGATGGTGGTGGATTTTCGAAGACGTCTGCCTGCCGTTCCTTCACCGGTGAACATCCAGGGAACGGACATTGAGAGAGTGGACTGGTATAAATACCTGGGTGTTCACCTGAACAATAAACTGGACTGGTCTCACAACATGGACGCGCTGTACAGGAAGGGCCAGAGCAGGCTCTACCTCCTGAGGAGACTGCAGTCTTTTGGAGTGAAGGAGACACTCCTGAAGACCTTCTATGACTGTGTGGTCTTTCACGCATTTGATAAGTCATGTGTACATGAGCGTCAGATTTCTAACTGTCTTTTTACAGTGTATGGTGAGGGGGAGCAACCAAACACAGCTAATACAGAATGCAGCCAGGTAAAGTAGGTCATGGTCCTTTTGTGGATATAGCAAGGACCACAATGAGCACATACAGTACAGTACACACACACACACACACACACACGGAACCTACATGGAACAATGGACAGGGCTGGGTATACTGAGGTGTGTATGGAGAAAAGAAACAGGTGTGATGAGTATGGATGATAATGATGGACAGGTATAATTGGGCTCTGGGGAGTGGAGGCAATATACAATACTACAGGAGGAGAATAGTTATACTAAAGCTAAAGACACAAGGAATAACAAACAAATCACCCTAAACTACAAACTAACAGGTTGAATGAGATTAAAGAAGCTAGAGAAATAAACAAGCATAAAACACTAGGGCACACACAGAGATCGCAGGAAAAATGTGGAAAGTGAAACAACATAAATAAAGAGGCTAAACGGTTCTGTTATGTTGCTTTTTATTAGTTGTTACTTAACAGGACCGGCTCAAAAACAAGATGGCTCATCTCAAGCTCCTATCTCCAATCCTATAAGTTAATACAGAACAGTTACTAATTCGTTTGCTAGTTACAATAAATGTAACTTTACTTCTCTGTGATTAACACCAGATCATAATATATATATATTATAATGCATTCTCTGGAATTTTTATAGACTTTAAATTTTGTCAACATCATTTAACCTGTGGAAAATGAAGCATGGTTTTCAGTCTTGCTGTGGAAAGAGTTAAACTGTAAACTAGGCACATGGCGTGTGTCAAAGACAGCACAAATATATTAATATTAATCAATATTTCCTCCGTGATGATTATGAACACAAAAGGTTGTATTTTTAAAAATACTCTTACACCTGCTGCCTTTTCCATCATAAGAGCCTTCTTTCTTGAGTTCCATCACCAACAACATTTCTGATCCACTGCCTATTACTATCAGCCCCATGGACAGCAGCATGCCTGGTTCTATGCTCCTCCACTCCTCTATTCTAAAGGAACGCCACACGGGCAGCTAATCGAGTGATGAAGCCTAAGGAGTCCAAAGGCTGAGGCTTTCAGTCACACAGGGGAGCAGATGTGTGCTGTATTCTCACAAACTGTGGCTTTGTTTCAGAAATAATCTTTATGAAATTGTTTTGCTTAGTATTTGATTTTTAAATTAGGTACATTAGAGTTTTCAATTTATAAGGCTAACTTTTAGTTAAGCTTAGAAATAACTTTGAAAGCCCTTTTCTACATTTGTTTATTTCAATATATTTTCTAAGACTTGTGGAGTTTTCCATTCTTTTACTTTTATAAGACCATATTTTGTTTGACTAATCCTTTTTAATTATTTATTATTTTAAAATGTTGATAGTTAGATCCCAGTATTTTGAGTTTATTTTTACTTGACATTTTGTCCACAGCGGGTTATTTGTAGATATTAAACTATGAGTCATCAGAACAATTTTGTTTTAGGACATTTTAATTCTAAACCTTACGATTAATGGACAACTCGCTCTACCTCCTAAGCTACTGCTGCCATACTAGGCTCTATGCACTACTTGACTGAGTAAAACGTCATTATGAAATGTATAAATTAATGCTTTTGATAGTGCTACATTTGAAACACACCTGATGCCTCCAGGACAGCAACAGCTATCTGCCAACGCAGCAACTCGACATCCTTCCGTCCTGCTGGAAAACAAAGGTCTTGCCCCAACAAGACTTTCTCTACCAACTGAAAAAGAAAATCAATATTTATCTCAATACATAAATCATGCTTTCAACTACGTTGGAGTTACAATTTTTAATACCTTGATGGCAAACACACCGCAAGAGGTTGAGTCTGGCTGCATGGAATGCGGAAGGGTGTAACACTCCCACCTTGAAACATTCTTTCCTCGATGTCTCATCAGAGCTCTGTAAAAAAAAAAAGAAGGATTTAGCTTTTTAGAGGGGATGAATTGTTTGAGGCCTGGTCAATGCTGAGCTGAGGCCTATTAGTAAATAAAATGCTCTGCTGAAGTTTTATGGTGATCAAGTTTAACCTTCCAATAAAGTCACAAATTTTATTTTCTGAATGTACAGAAGGGGGAACATCAGAAAAATATATTTGAGTGCAAAAGGTGAGAGTTAGTTGTGTCCTTCTCGTGATGTATTTTAGTAAATTTAGTCCAAATTCTATACTCACAAGCCACCCTATATATATGAATATAAATGACACGCATATGAATTTAATTTTGATTGTGAAAATTACAGTCTATCAAAATCTATATCTGTGGTTTAAAAATCTTATTGCTCAATGTCAGGATCTGCTCCACCTCCTCTGACTCCTGGTCTCGTTCTCCCCTCATTAGTTGCTTATTGGACTCACCTGCCCCTTGTTAACCTGCCCATGTGTTCTTGATTACCCTTGTGTATTTATACCTCCCTGTTTTTCACTTGTGTTGTCGGATCATTGTGCGTTTTCACCCTGTTACGTTGCTCCAGTTTGTGTCATCTTACCTGCCATTATTCATTAAAGCAGTTTCTGTACCTCATCTGCTGTTTTGTGCCTCCTGGTCCAGCTCCACCACACATGGGTCCACCACCATCTCCACAGCATCGTGACACTCAAAGCCACTGCATGTGATAGTTTTCACTATAACCGTAAGTGTAATCCCATCTAAAGGCATGTCTTATGTAAAACATTAAAGAAAAAGACTTTGTATTTTTTAAGGTTGTGCTAATGCATAAATATTGTTCTAAACATGTCACCTGTTATATGATGCCAAAGACCTAAACATTTTAAACCATAAAAAAAAGACACATACCTTGATATGTCTTTACATTTACTTCTCTTCTGAGAACCTTCGCTCATGGAGTCGAGAAGAAGATTTGGATATATCATCTGGAAAACAAATAATTACACTTTAGTAAATTTATTTATGTAATTATATTAACATATTAAGTTTTGTAATTCTGAATGCAGAAGAACAATTTTTTTATATAACTCCTCTCAAGAAATATAATCACTAGTCACCTAGTATCACACACACATAACAGGAGGTAGAAAAGAAATGATCCGATTTAGGTTATCACAGGATCCAAATAAAGGCAGAATTTGTAGAAATAGCTGAATAAGGAGAGAGTAGTGATGAGTAATCCACAGAAGGTCACACCAAAGCCAGCCAGAACAGATGAGTTTTTAGCTGCTTTTTTAAGGACACCACTGAGTCCACTGATCTCTGTCAGGTTTGGTGCCACTGCCTTTTCTATGTTTTTGTCTCAGCTTTTTCACCCCCAGGTTACCACTGGAGGGCGCTGTGGTTACACACACACTCTCTCCTCAGTAGTAGTATGGGTGTTTCTCTATGTCAAGGAACCTTGTCTGAAACTGATTAAACATATGAATAAAGCACATAGATTGGACATCAATTGTTAAATCGACATGGATGTTGCAAATACTTACTACTCCAAACCAGTGATGGTTCTCATGGGCAATGCCATATATGCATGTAAACTCTGAGGGATCCCACTGAAAAAATTAAAAACAAAGACATATTTGGTAAATGTAATACTTTGTATTACATAGACGCAAACCTTTCAACTACTAACCTTGAAGCGTGCAAATTTGTTCTGCCACACAGCAGACATTGCAAAGGTGTCGATATGGAGGACCTTCTCCTCAGATGTCTCATTTACCTCACGCTCAAGATTTTTTAGGTATGCATTTATGACCTGAAGACATGTACAAGTGCCAGTTATCAACATATTATTGGAGTTCATAATTTTTTACATGTAGTTCCAAAAGATATTTTTACTACCTCACTCTCCAGGTCTCTTCCAGGTGCAGTCCGTGCTACATCAAAGTAGAATACTTTGTACGGTCCAATTTTGGACAACAGGATACCCGCTGTCACCCCATCCCAAGCTTGACGAACATCTACAATAAAAAAAATAAGAGGAAAAATAAATATATTTACAAGTCATACAATACTAGGAAATTTCTATGTAGGCAAAAAAGTGGCCCCAAACATACATTGTTGTACTTTTGTACAGCCCACTGCTTCGGTGGATGATGGAAAAGCAGGAAAAGGTGGTGTTTCGGCCAACGATGACTTGTCAGGGGTGTGTTGTTGCTTTATTTGGTCTGCTGCTGCATTTTGTGGTGGAGTAAGTGTATTTTTGGTGTATGCAATGTTTGAATCTGTGTCCTGGTGTGGAGTCCATGTTCTTCTGTTGTCTGAGGTGTCTGAATATGTATCTTGAGGTGGAGTCCATGTTCTTTTGTTGTCTGAGGTGTCTGAATATGCGTCTTGAGGTGGAGTCCATGTTCTTTTGTTGTCTGAGGTGTCTGAATATGCGTCTTGAGGTGGAGTCCATGTTCTTTTGTTGTCTGAGGTGTCTGAATATGCGTCTTGAGGTGGAGTCCATGTTATATTGGTGTCTGAGATGTCTGAAGTCTGTTTTGGAGGTGGAGTGGACGTCTGTTGGGTGTGTGAGATGTCTGCAGAGGTCTGTTCTGCTTTATAGATACGGAGATGATCTACATTGATTTTTTTCAGAATGCCTTTTTCTGATTGAAGGTCAGCACTTTTTTTATCCAGCCCAACAATTGTAAATGGCCCTTTCCAGTTGGACTCTAGCTTGCCACCCTTTCTTTGTTGGCTTCTAACATTAAGCCTCATGACCTGGTCTCCAACTTTAAATGCGTGTCCTTTTTGTTTTTTCTTTATTTTGTTTCTTTTATGTTGTCGTTTACCAATTTATTCAATGTGTCATGTTTTGTAATGTACTCTGACACCAGCTCCTCTCCCATTTGCCTCTCCACATTGCTGTCAATCTGGTGTAAAAGAAATAATAAACAAAGGTTACTCAAACTACAAACAGCTTTAAAAAAAGTAGACAGAACAAAACAATGACAGATAATAAAACAAGTGATACCTGCAAGATAATTCTTTTCACATCCCTTAATCATATGGTTGCCCATAATAAAAGACAATTGAACAATACCTTATGGAGGAAGGATACATATAAACATTATATATTGTACAACATCTTGTAAATGTATGTGTTCTTACAGTACTGCTTTATGTATAAATATTAAATAGATGATGATTGTGTATTATATATTCTGTATTCATTACCATGAAAAGTCACATTTAAAGTCCCATTAGTCTTCATCACATGCTGATGAAATTACATATTCGCATTTCACACATCCTCGTGGGGTGTGGTGAGCTGCAGCTGTTCTCAGGAACCTTTAGGTGGTTCATCCCCCAATCCAACCCCTTAATGCTGAGTGTCAAGCAGGGAGGCATTGGGTCCCATTTTTACATTTTTTGGTATGACACGACCAGGATTTTAATCCCAATCTACCAGTCCCAGGGTGGGCACTCATACCACTAGACCAATGAGGAGGTAACCATTTGTTTATTACAAAAAATAACTTCCTTGGTCAAAATACAATGATTGTACAGTACTTTTCAGAGTTATATCAAAAATCCACAACAGAAGACTGGATACCTTGTGAATTAGACTAGTTTTGTTTAGATGATTCACAACATTAGGAGGAGAACATGACATGTCACCATTTTCCTCTAGAACATTCAATACACAGTGACATTACATGTGTGTGTGACTGTGTGAAAAACCTTTGTGATGTGAATGGCCTTTGTGGGCTTTTAGGAATGTGTGTGTGTGTGTGTGTGTAAGAACTGTCAGGCTCACCAGCATTCCCTCTGGCACCTCACATGGCAGGCGAGCCTCAGTTCCAAAGAGAACCATGTATGGTGAGAACTTTGTTGTGCTGTGCTTTTTTGTTCTCAGCCCAAACATCACTGCATCCAAGTATGTGTCCCATACATTGGGTCGCTCACCTACCAGTTTGCACAGTGCCCTGAAAAGCAAAAAATCATTATCAGTATTCTTTGTGATATAGTTTGTGTAATGTCTTTTACCTGATCAATGTGTCAATTGGTAATGATCAGTGATTTCTGGTGTTTTGAGACAAAAGAATTTTTATATTACAGAAAAAATTAGAAAAAAAAATTTGTTGGACCTTTGAAACAGCTATCATGCAACAACCAACACAATCACTTATGGGGTTTTTCTACAAAAAATAGAAAATATAAAATATTTATGCCTAATGCTATAGCAAATGAAGGAGTAACTGATTGTGATGGAAATGAATGACTCGTATTGGAGAGCGGATGTTACAGGCCATTTCACAGTAGCCGTTTACACCTTGATTAATTACAGTGGTTGAATTTAATTTTTTTATAAAGCTAAACATAATAAGTTTTGGTATATGATTGATGTCATAAGCATGTCCTTCACATCCTATTTATTCTTTTTTATACCATCTTGTGATGAAGGATAAAAATGTAACCAGAATAATAATCCAATCCAAAAAAACAATAAAGCACGGGCCAAATAAAGAAAAAGGGATGTGAAATATTTAATTCAAATTATTACATAAAAATTACCTTTGAATGGTCCCATTGTGCTGCTCTACCAACCCATTGGTCTGCGGATGGTAGGGTGCACAAAGGCTGCGCTTTATATCGAGCCTTTTGCAAATCTCCATGTTAAGCTGCATGAAAAAAGAAGTGAATGTTATAATCAACAAAATCACATTTATTTATGGTAACTTATGTGCTCAATAGGGCAGGGTACCTTAAAATCTATTTAAAGAGTAATTTAACAGTACCTTATTTTAGATACCGGTATCGAAACAATTGTATTTTCATGATATTGATTTTGAATGAAATAAAAGGAATAGTCTTAAGAGTATTTTTTTTTTTGATAAAGCAAAATAAAGCATTTTATTAATGTGAACGTTAAATTTTCATCAAAAAACTGCTTTATTGTTGAGATAATACAAGACAGACGTTTGAAATTTCTATTGAAACATAGTTTAATTGAATATAATTCTAATGTATATTAAACATTATAACATAATTTTTTTTCTATAAATTGGTGCAAAAAAGAAATATCACTACAAACCTGAGAAAATATGAAATCACATATATAAGAACTGTATATAAAAGGAAATAAACCTAAGGTTTGAATGAGATGATAAAAGCACAGTAATAAGCAATGTACATTGTAATATGATTAATAGCAATTTGTCTTCATAAAAATCAGCACAATGTGTTTATTTTGCTGTGCTGAATGAGGGTTATGTACTTATGTGCTACTTTTAATATATTGTGGTATATTAAAAATCTGTTTTGTGGCTCTCAAATATATATGATTATCTATTGTAAATAAACATACTTACGTAAACTGCTGTAATTTACTGAAATGGTGACCAAATGTTAGGTCTGATGCTACATTAATCTGATTGGTATAATGTACTTACAAATAAAAAAATTACATTATTTTATGGACTTTAAGTAGTACATTAGGTCTGAAAAGTGTTGTACAAAATGAGAGTTGATGCTGTGTGTGACAGTGATCCACATCACTCTATCACTTGATGCGCAGCTGAAGTTATGGAGCTGTGCAGCTAATGAAATTGTATGTTTTGGGCAAATCGACCCCAGTGTTGCACCCAAAAAGCCACTTGTTTCCAGTAAACAATGTGTTTGTTTAGATTAAATACGTATAGAGTTTTATGTACACATTCCTAATATTTTGATAAATATTATGACAAATAAATTTGTCTTTAACGCATTCCATACCTAATGTGAGAATTAAAATACAATTTACAACATTGTATTTAGTTCTACAGACCTCGTTGACAAATTCCTTTCCTTGGTCAGTTAATATCCTCTTGGGTGCTCCGTACCGATAGAAAAAATGTATAACACATGTTGCTACTTCTGCAGCACTTTTACATGGGAGAGGGTAGGCTTCAGACCATTTAGTGAAGTAGTCCACCATAACCAAAATGTACTGGTTGCCTGCCTCTGTCTTCACTAATTTTCCAATAAGGTCCATGCCAACCAGTTCAAATGGTTGGCTCACCTTATTAAAAAGAAAACGGAAAAAGAAAAGAAGTTTAGATTTGTGATCCCAGCTTCTTCTTTATGTTATGTGTTACTTTCTTTGTTACTTACTTCTATTGGGATGTGTGGTGTATCTTTCTTTATTGTAAAAGCGCTCTGCTGGCACTGCAAGCAATGACTAACCTGAGGGAAGAAAACAAAAACATTTAAGACTTTTATGCACAAAAATCTGTCATGGGTTGACCTAAGAAATGCACGTACATGATCAAAAAGAAAAAGTGGGGTATGATAGCTTCAGAGCATTTTTTTGCTATATTATTATGTGTAAAATTGTGAAAACCTCATCCATTCAATAGATCATACATTAGATGTTTTCCTCATACATCCATCAAACTGCCCTCTGACTGAAACCTCACACACACACACACACACACACACACACACACACAACGTGCACAATCACTTGTTTGCAGCTCACAGAAAATAAAATGAGTGTGAGACATAGTAGAGTCAATTTAATGTTCTCGTCTGTTTCTGTTTGCAAAAGTCATGTAACGATTTGTTTCACAAAACTTTAGGTGACGGATGTGTTGTGTGTTAAAGCTGATCAATATCAACGCTGTTGTCTGGCGCATGCGTGTGTGAATGTTTGAGAACCAATTGTAGAGCCACCCTAGAGAACAGTAATATTGAATTTGTCATCCTAATTTCTGTTCTCTGTGTCCTTATGAACTAATACCTACCCACTTTTCAATGTCCTTGCTCATTCCAGGCCAGTAAAAGCCTTTGGTTATGGCCTCCCTGGTTTTGACTATTCCGCAGTGGGCCCCAAAACCACTGGCATGAGCTTCTTTAAAAATTTGCCCTGCTTCCTCCATGCAGGTAACAACCCTTCTCTTGGAGTCGGTCCTTTCTTTGGAGTAGTGGAAAATTCCATCTGTATAACAAATGAGATACAAATAATTGTAAGCCTAAGCAGATACATCAACAATCTCAAATCAGATGTCTGTGAATATAAAAGTGTGTATGTGTGTTGTGGGATACTCTAATATTTTTAGGAATCATTGAATTAAGTAAAAAAAAATTCAATAACATAATTTTGGATTATATACATTTCGGTTTTCATACATTAAATTAATTTTATGTACATTGACCAAATATAGTAGTTCATATTGGAAGTTAATTTTTATTTAGTCATTTTTTTGAGAAACTACCAGTGTGACATAAGTGTTGAATATCTGATGTAAATAAGTATTTATTACAAAAGTAAATAAATATGAAAAAATAACAGTAATAAAATGCTACTCTGTAATATGTGACCACATTATAATTATAAAAGTTTCACTTGTATACACAAGTGTTACAACACCAACCAGGTCTAGGAAACCCTGGAGGGGTCTAACATAGGAAGGTGGAAAAGAAATACCACTCTCAAACAAAACACCTTTAGTTAACAGATTTAGTTGCAACAAAAAGCATCCCAAAAGGGAAGATGGACCTAATGAACCTAATGTAATGAAATAAGAAAACCAATCTACTAATAAATCAATTAAGGCAAATAAGTAAGACTGACCTTTAAACAAAACTAAACTAATCAGACCTGAGAGAAATAACCTCAAAAGCTGGGTAAACCAAAATACTCTAAACTTAAATACAACCAAAATTCAACCTTACCCAGGAGGAGGAAATACTATAATCTCCAAACGTTACTTACACCAGGCCTTCCTTTACTATACAAGCCAGAGCGGGACTGCCCCACCAAAAGAGCCTCTGACTCCAGGCAGCTTTTCCTAACAGCTCTGACAAAGCGTCAACGGGTAAGGCATAAGGGTTTCTATAAGTGCTGAAATGCACACCACCAGAGGTTCTTCAAACAGTTCTCACTCTCTCTGTCTCTCTCCTCCTCCTGGTAGCCTGTCAGCCTCGGCTTCTATGAGCTGCAGGTGGCTGATTACAGATGGGGAGCAGCTGAGTGGCTGGAAGGGTGCTGCTCTTCATGGCTTGGATGGGGCAGTGCCGAATGAAAACCAAAGGTGACACTAGCACTGTGTCCAAATCCAAGGGTTGCGTGCTTATGAGTTCGGATTTTAAGACCAGTGACGTCACAGCGCCGCGTCGAAGACCGTCCAAATTCCAAGAATGCTCAGAATGCGGTCTTGAAATGCGTTCTTCTTTTCCCCGATTTTGAGAACGGGTGCGGTGTAGTCTCCGTGGTCTCCTCACCTCCATAATTCCCGTGATGCACTGCGGGATTGATTTCTGTAGAAACGGGACACACAGCAGTAGAGCAGCAGGACGACTAGTTTATTCAAATCTGACTGTAGAAAAAGTAAAAGCCTGAAGTGGTTGTGTTTTTAGGCGTTTCTCGTTCTCATTAGGCCTGTAATGTGTGTTTGTATTCTTGTTCGTCATTACAGTTCATAAAATTGGTAAATCATAAATCATAAAATAAATCATACAATTAACCGTGAATAATCCAGCATCGTGGATCCATATTTTGTAATAGATTTTCTTTAAGCAGTTGCTAGGAGACAGGAGTAGGGGCGGGACTTTTATTTAAGGCTAGAACGTCCACATTCACAGCTGTTAACATCCGGTCTAAGTGGTCACGGAAGAACACGTTCTCCTGAGACCAATGAGGACGGGTACTCAGAAGCATGCAATCCCTGGATTTGGACACAGCCTAGGATTCCGGAATAAGAGGGGTGGAGACCCAGTGTTCCTAACAACAAGTGTGAGTGTATGTGTGTGTGTAAGAGAGAGACAGAAAGAGATAGAGAATAAAAGCAGCTTTTGTAATGCTCTTTATACACACAAAATGTTTAGCATAACATATTTAATTAAAATACTTTTGAAAATAAATGGTGTTGCTGCAGACAATATTGGAAAAACGATCATTAAAGTATTTCTTTCAAAAATGTGTGAAAACATTCTGCTATATATGTATATGCCAAAAAATATTAATAGATATGTTACAGTCCCTGGGAATTAAATCGGTGTCAGGACAAAACAAAATGAAGGTCTAATTTTTTAACCACTAACCCACAGGCCTACCATAAGTAATGAGGTGAGGAGTTGACAAATGAAATGATAAATCTATGAAAACAGGGCATTTGTCAAAATAAAAGTTTAAGAAGGGTAGTTGTTAGTCCACCACGCTTTCTATAAAGCAGTTAAACCATGTGTATTGACAGGGGCGTAGCAGGCTTCTCAAAAGTGTGGGGAATTTTGAGATTTTTCACACACACACACACACACACACACACACGGATTTTATGATTCCAGGTTTGAAGAATCTGTGTTGTAGTTTTTACACTAGACCACAAGGTGAATCAGATGCAATTAAGTTATGAATTCTGCGTTTTTTTAAATGTCAGAAAGGTTTAACCAATCACAAACTGTTCTTTAGGGACTATATCACTCTAATATAATCCAGTTAAGCTTAGAATAATCTAAGTATTGTATTTTTTGAGCAGAGCCTGTTGAAATGTGGTCTACAGGTGAAACTCAGAAATGAGAATCTGGTGTAAAAGTCCACTTATGTCAGTAATGCAGCTCAGACTGAGAGACCATCTAAAGGCTCAGGAACCCTCTGCAGGTGTTCTGGATTCATCAATTGATTAGAGTGTGACACTTTGAGTCTACAATATTGAACATTTTCACAATATTATAATTGTCTGAGATGTTGAATGTGGGGTTTTCATCAGCTGTAGCCATAATCATCACAATTATAACAAATAAAGGTGGAAATATCTCCTCTGCATGTAATGAGTCTGTCTCATAGATTAGTTTCACCTTTTATTTTGGATTACTGACAATTAACTTTTACATGATATTCTCATTTTTCCTGTTTCACCTGTAGATGTCAAAAAGTCCTGCTATTAATTTTTCACAAATTAAATATCATCAGCTGTCTTTTAAGGATTTTGGTATTAGTGCAGGAAAAAATCTAGTCCAGGTTTGAAGAGTCTAAGATTTTTCGTTTTATAATTACAGCAGAGTAAAGATGCTCTGTCAAGTCAAGTTTATTTATAAAGCGCTTTACCACAGCATGAAAGCTGACCAAAGTGCTTAACAAACCAAAATAAAAACAGTAAAAACAACAGCAATTATGTAAAATTCTGAAAATAAGTTATGATAAAAGACTCATAATAAAAGAAATAAAAACATAAAATAAAAACAAGTCATTCAAACTCTGGGACAATTGCTCTTTCTGAGCTTGAAACTAAAAAGGGGAACAACTTCAGCTTGTTCTGGTACGTCTTGTTTAGTATTTGTGACCATTTTTTGCTCAGGAAAGAAATACGTGCCAGTACCCTCCATTATAAAGCTAACCATTACAAAATTATTGTATCATGAAATTACCTTTTTTTTCTACAACTAGCACAGATGAAATGAACAGCCTCTTTCAACAATGTTAGAGGTCATTTGCAAATTCACACATAAATACAAACTTTTGTCATCATTGAGGTCATGTTGTGCCACTCCTGAGCTGAGTTTCTGATAGCCAGGCCACTCAGGTGCTCTTGTGCCTTTGATGAGCCTCAGAAGTGTCACTGTGTTAAGGTTAAGTTCATACTTTATCATTGACCCAGTTATGACCAGAAATGATCAAACAAGCACATTAAGATTCGTTTTGGTCTCAGTGGGAAATTAACCAATGAATTAATGTAAATACGACAACAACTGTTGATAGCATGTACTGAAAGGTTGTTAACATATACAATAGGACAGAAGTGAAGGTTTGTGCATTTAACAAAACATTTAATAAATGATAATCAGGTCTGCTGTAAAATAATCTCCAGTCCACATCCAGACAGAAGTATCCCTTCTTCTGTGTCATGATCCGAAGCAGCTCCTTATGCCCACGATTTTTTTCTCAATATTCCAACTTTCAAGTGCAGCTCACTCCTTATGTTTTGACGTTTTATTTCTTGTGCTTACTCTCATATATGTCTGTCTGCATCACCATCCATCTCCATGTTTCCACCTGCCTGTCGGCGCATCTGACCACTGGTTGTTCAGATGCTGATTGCTGTCAATCATTGCGGGAGTGTGCACGGTGTCGGATAAATCGTCTCTCATTTTCTCAGGGCTAAAGGTCGCTGAATGTGCAATGTGAGAGGCAATGATGCGCCTTTGCGCATTTGGAGAGAATGTGTACTCGTGCGCAAAACGAGCCCCCTCATGGAGCGCACTTAAAGCTCTGGATTTGCTCAAATAATATGTTAGATCAAATAAGATGTTTGACCTAGACGAGGCTGTAGTTGTCCTGTGTACAGCGCGCTGTGTGTGCAGCTTGTATGAGCGCGCGCGATAGGGCGGTGCGGAGCGGCTGGATAAACGCATATTAAAAATGGAAATAAATCCACGAGTAAATCCCATAAGTCTTTTACAGCATTTTCTCAATCATGTTCCTCTCGGTACTCCATGCTGCTCATTGTCTTTTTATTTTTTTCGGTTCTTCGTACACTGTTTGCGCTCTGAGCCTGCATAAATTCCCGCCTCTTTGTTTGAATCAGCCACCCAGGAAGCCAAAGCGCTCCGCGCCTGAGTCTGCAAAAGGCGGCCAGGATTAAACCGTTTTTCAGGCGGGAGAATTTTGATGTGTTTAAGTAGTTAAAATATAACGTGCCAAGCACCAGATATTTAAGTAATTAGTTCAGCGTGTTACATTGCTGTAATGTTTAAGAAAATGTATGGTTGTGACAAAAGTAGACTTCAAAAAAGAGTTTAAGCAATTGTATGCGTAGGAGACGAGTCAAAAGCATCCTCTGTCTCTAAAACCCACTAAAAACTTAAAAACATCATTGAAAAATAATATATTTTTCCAGAAATGGTACTCACCATCAATGGTGAAGTCAGCTGCCCTTCTCCTTATGGCATATTTTTGGCTCTTAGAAGAGCCTTTGGGGTATGTTCCATCAGACATGTATTGGAAAACAACTTCCAATTTCATATCCATTTCAGCGCTTTCTGGATTTTTCTCCGAAACTGACAACCAAAGAACGGCAGACCGTGTCGGAAATACAAAAATTGCGCGCGATTAGAAGACTGATATAGCCTGCAGGTCTATGATGATGACGTGTCTTCCGCCGATGTTTTTGGCGCACAACAACAGTAATGCAAAAACATTGTTGGGTTTGGATTAAAATTAAAAGTTAAAATAACCCTTTTGACCTTAATCTACAAAAATAATCTAAAATATTTAATAAGAAATCGAAGCAGGAGGCGGGACTTTCACGCAGGTCTGGAGCGCCTGGAACGCGCACACGTAGGCCTCAGAAGCGTAAGCGAGCACGATGGGGAAAGATGAGCAAAGTGGTGAAAATGATGTTTGAATAAAGTCGTGGTTTAAACGTGTTCGGGTTGACTGTCAGAGTCTTTGTGATGTTTCTCAGTGTAATCTTTTGTGTCACGGTTCGGAGTCCGACAATAAACGTTGGAGAAAATCTGAGTCACACACGCAAAAAACATTGGTCAGAAGCATATTTCCCAGTAAGTAGCCTTATTGGACTGGTCCCAAAGAAGGTTCTAACATACACAAAGTGCTGGAGTTGTGCTGTTTAAGCACATTAAACAAATGCTGATAAAATTAAATGGAAGCCTTCATTAGTTTTCCTGAGAATAGGACCAATTCGAAGTAACTCGATTAGATTATATCTGAATTTTTTCATATTAAAGTCAGTGTTTTTTTTTTCGCTCCCCTAAAAATTTACATTAAAAGTTGTAATAAAAAACACACCATTTTTTTCTGAATTAATACATATTTGTTGATTGTATTTTAAAATTAATAGTAATAAAAAAAAATAAATAGATTTTAAAATGTAACTTGTACTTTACTGTCATTGTGTTGTTGAAAATATTGAATGAAAACCCTGAAAAGCTGCTTAAAGCAGAAATTTTATAATTGTGGGCCTATCTATATTATTACAATGAGTTGATGTGTTTAACATAATTAGCGTTCACTCTGAAGTGAACCCGTACTCCATGAGCGCACGGATCTGATTCCTGGAGGAGATCCTTCTGAAGATATAGCTGTTATGGGACCCTTTGTGTAACGACATACAACCCGCACGAATCTTATTCCAGCCCATATTGTATGTTACAACTATATGAGAACACATATAACAACTTCTTCTCCTCGATCATACACGCGTTGCCAAGTTAACCAGAGTGAATGACAGCTCAGGAGATCAGTGTCCGACATTTCCAAATAAAAATAACTACCAAAATAATGAGTAGGCTATTTCAATGTAAAATTTAAATGACATGTTTTTTAATATTTATCATATTACATGTGGAATCATATGTATTTATTCCTCAAAGGGATCTCTCCTCTGTCTCGACCACGTTTACCTCTGTAACTTGTGTTGTTCTCTTGTAGGCTACTTTTGCAGCCAGTGATCAACAGCCAGCCGCTGTCAAGGTTTTTTTTTATCGAGAGGAACGCATGGATAACCCTCACATGCTGGTGACGTAGTGTGACATAATATGGTTAATTGAGGGCGTTTCTTTTATGTAAATCTCTGTGAACTAACACGAGCGCCTGCGCACAGGTGGATTTATCAACAGTCGATTGCGGATGAACATGCGTATCCAGGCCACCGCATGTTTCATAAATGAGAATTGTGACTTTTGCAAAAGTTATCCGAGAAATACAACTTCTGCATATATCTAAGTTGTACTAAAGCATGTGGTGGAGACAACTGGCAGGAGAATCAAGGGCTAAAATATGTAGCTGCACAAGGATCTATTTCAAGTCCTATTGCGCAACGTCAAACCTTGATTGGCTTCTTAGACTACTCATCTTGGTCACGCCCCTGACTTCTGCTTTGCGCTTTCCCCATCTGGATTCTTGTTCTCTGTGCTCCTTCAGCTTGAACCCAGCCTGTCTGCTGACCACAGCTACAGCCTCAAACCTGCTTCTATCTGACGGCTTCATTTTGGCCATCAGATAATGTTTCCTCAGTCTGATGGGGGGGAAACGATATCTGACGGCTTCATTATGGCCATCAGATAATGTTTCCTCAGTCTGATAGGGGGGAAACGCTATCTGACGGCTTCATTTTGGCCATCAGATAATGTTTCCTCAGTCTGATGGGGGGGAAACGCTATCTGACGGCTTCATTATGGCCATCAGATAATGTTTCCTCAGTCTGATAGGGGGGAAACGCTATCTGACGGCTTCATTTTGGCCATCAGATAATGTTTCCTCAGTCTGATGGGGGGGAAACGCTATCTGACGGCTTCATTTTGGCCATCAGATAATGTTTCCTCACTCTAATGTGGGGGGAACAATATCTGACGGCTTCATTTTGGCCATCAGATAATGTTCCCTCAGTCTGATAGGGGGGAAACGCTATCTGACGGCTTCATTTTGGCCATCAGATAATGTTTCCTCTGTGTGATGAGGGGGAAACGCTATCTGACGGCTTCATTATGGCCATCAGATAATGTTTCCTCACTCTAATGGGGGTCAAACGCTATCTGACGGCTTCATTATGGCCATCAGATAATGTTTCCTCAGTCTGATGGGGGGGAAACGCTATCTGACAGCTTCATTATGGCCATCAGATAATGTTTCCTCAGTCTGATGGGGGGGAAACGCTATCTGACGGCTTCATTATGGCCATCAGATAATGTTTCCTCAGTCTAATTGGGGGGGAGGAGATATCTGATGGTTATAGTGATCTATCTATCTATCTATCTATCTATCTATCTATCTATCTATCTATCTATCTATCTATCTATCTATCTATCTATCTATCTATCTATCTATCTATCTATCAAATGAATTAATTTTATTTATCTAACTGTTCATAAAATAAATTCTATCTATCTATCGATCATCTCTCTATCAAATAAATTAATTATATTTATCTAACTGTTTATTAAATAAATTAATTTTATTAATCTAACTGTTTATAAAATAAATTATATCTATCTATCTATCAAATAAATTAATTATATTTATCTAACTGTTTATAAATAAATTAATTCTATCTATCTATCTATCAAATGAATTAATTTTATTTATCTAACTGTTCATAAAATAAATTCTATCTATCTATCGATCATCTCTCTATCAAATAAATTAATTATATTTATCTAACTGTTTATTAAATAAATTAATTTTATTAATCTAACTGTTTATAAAATAAATTATATCTATCTATCTATCAAATAAATTAATTATATTTATCTAACTGTTTATAAATAAATTAATTCTATCTATCTATCNTAATATTGCGCTGATTTGCCGGCATGGTGTGTCTTATAAAAAGGGCTTAAAGTCTCCGTTTTGTTTATTTTTCCGTCATGCAGACAGGAGGCTGCCACCTTGGAATCACGTGAGGGCAGAACGCGCTGTGATTGGTCACTTGGAACATTTCGGCTCAGCCAACAGCTCACGTAGTGCGCACACGGTGAGTTTCTGCCCCCCGTGGGGCGGAAAGTATCAAACCAGTTTGATTTTCACCTCAGCGTCTCGTGAGGCAGAAAACTCAGTGAAAATTAGGCGCACAAATTAGGCCGAGCAAATGGCCTCGAATGACCGGTGGCTCAGCTGTTGGCTCTCGTGTGCGGCAGGCTTAAGACGCTTTCGTAGGCAGAAACTGGCTCTCGTGGAAATCGACTTGCTGAAGACTTCAGAACTAAAGATCAGTGTGCCCGCTGTGTTTTAAGTTCCACAAGAAATATTTGTCGGTCACATTTTAAAAACATCAGTTGGAATAGCTCACAGCTACATGTTTATCTCGTTACATCAACACCGGATGTCCCCAGACCTGCAGAATCAGAATCTGTATTTGTCTCTTGTATGTTTGTCTCTTAAAAGTCTCCCACCGCTCAGTGTGTTATGATTCCTGGGTCTTTTTTGAGAGCCCTTCTGCCTCTACATGAGCCCAAACAGCTGTTACATTTTTAGCTCAGGCTCCAGGCTGTAGTGTGGGACTGGAGTCTTGTGGTTGGTCAGGAGCCTCTCTACTGTCACTGTCTATCTAAATCTGGGTGCACAGACCGGCTGTGCAGTCAGCCAGTCTTGCATTTGGCCAAGCAGCTGCTCCATCAGTCAGTGTGCAAAGACACTCAACAATCACTTCAAACCTACCCTGGATTCTGTTGGTGGAGGTACTGGATTCCCCTGTTACCAGTGCCAAGATGACATATGACTCGTGAGTTTTTTATTTTTGTTTTATTTTTTTTTAATTAATGGTCAATCTACTGTGGTAACTGGCTCAGGAGATTATTAACCATCAACTTTAGTGTTGGATTAAACTTTAATTTTACCAAAACCTGAATATATATATATTTTTTTCTAAGTTTCTTTCGTTATAATGAATACAATATAGATTATTACCTATAAAATATAAATGCATATAAACACTTCTAAAGGAGGTTAGCATTACTGACATATGGCGCTTACACACTAGCACCGGCTCGGACCGGGCGGGATTGGGTAAGGTCCTTTCACATCCGGGTGGCCCGGGGATTTTTGTGGCTGAACCGGACGTGTTTTCGGCCCTCATCTAAAGGTGGTCTGACTTGCGCCGAAAAACCGGGCCAACACACCCACTGCCGACTCATTGGTCGGCTCAAATTCACGCCTACCTTTAGGGGGAACCTCCGATTAGCGGATAGAATCCGCCAGCGGGGGTTTCCCGCATGTGCGCTTCATTATCACTCTGAATGCGGAGGAGTTAACAAGCCTCTGACTGAAGCTGTTTTATCTGTTTCCGTCAGCTGTGATGAGCGCAGCGCGCGCGCACACACACTGACACAGTGCTGCCACGCAGCTTTTTGTTTAATGAGGAAGAGACCGCGGACTTCTCCGCGCTCCTTTGACCCACCCAGCCGTTTCTCTGTTCTTGTCTGCTGTGATGAGCGCAGGCACCGGGCAGACTTCTCCGCACTCCTTTGACCCGCCCACATCACTGATATATTCGCGCCAATTTTTTGCGCGCATTTCTGAGACCGCCTATCACGTCCGCATTCCAAAGGGTGTCCTGGAAGACGTGTGTATACATCCTGGCGGGGCCGGGGCCGACTGAGGCCGACCGATCGGAGCCGACCCGGTGCTAGTGTGTAAGTGCCAATAGTAACAGCTGTTGTTTATTTAGTCATGGCTGATATTCATGCAGTCACAGTTGATATATCTTTTGTGCGGTCATTCTGTGTATTTCTTCTAGGGATGCACCGATACCACTTTTTTGGAAAACGAGTACGAATACTTGCATTTCAGTACTCACCGATACCGAGTATTTAATAAAAACATGATTTTAATTTACAGATAACAGCTGTTTTTATTTTTATTTGTGGTTTTTTTTAGTGATCTAGGATTACAATAGTAGATTACTGACTATGTGTATATACATGTATCCTTGTTTTTTTTTTTATCTTCTTCTAATTACCTTTTGAGTGATGGTGCTGCTGTGACAAGTGAATTTCCCCACTGTGGGATCAATTAAGTCTATTCTATTCTATTCTATTTAGTTGTATACTTTAACAAAAAAACAAGGCACTCGTTTGGAATTAAGAACATTTATTTTAAATGAAAACTTGCTCTGAGCTGCAGCTGGGGCCTTGGGGGCAGGGCCGGCCCTGGGCATAGGCTGACTAGGCCGTTGCCTAGGGCGCCCTCCGCTGGAGGGGGGCGCCAAATCACCCCCCCCCCCCCTTTTTTTTATTAATTTATTCTTTTTGGGACACACTGTTTGACACGCTATTCATCTCATGTAAACAGCAAAGTAAGTAATAAATGAAATAAACAAACAACTAAGTAAATAAATGAATACCGTAAATCTAATGTTTTTAGCAGTTAGCTCAGTGTTGTAGCGTGGCATTAATACCTTAATAAAATCAAACAAATGTACCAGAAATGTGGATTTAAAAAGGCTTAAAACGTTAGTTATAAGTAGATCCTAGCACATACATTAGCTATCATTATGAGTTAATTATGTAACTAAATATCTCACGAGCATAAACAAGACAACGGTCATTTAAAGCTTCTCCGGATCTCTAACTAGTTAACCAACCTGAAATAAAATAGTTGTAGGCTTTCAGACTCATAAAAGGCTTTTGGTTTGCAGTGTAATATGAGATTTGCCACACGAGATAGTTTGTTGTGTCGATCGCTTCAGCGTTGGGTAAATCCTCCAGCATGTATTTAAAGTCCAACTTTTAAAATTAAATGAGCCCTAACCTAAAGGAAGATATCGTGTCTGTGCCAGCTCGTTTAGAACACTCACTTTCATCCGTCACGCTGTGTTTTGTAGTAGAGCAAAACACTTCCTGTCTACTGTTTGAGTTCAGCGCCAGGGCAGGGTCACGTGAGTGAAACCCACCAATCATCACTTTTGATTTGCACGTGAGACTTCAGTCACCGCTCAAATAGACAAAATCTTGTTTTTATTCATTCTACTGGTAGTTTATTTTGCTCAAATTGAAATAGAGGCCTGCCTCTAATTCTGGCCTCCTTCCAATAAAGGCCTGAACCAGGATGCGCTTGAGTAAATAAAGGCCCGGGCCTGTATTAGAGGATTTACAGTAGATACCGCGTAGAAGTGTGGAGTTTTTACATCTTTTCAGCCATGTCTAGTGTTTATATTTGCAGACGGTCCCTGAGCGCTTGCAGCAGTTTCATGGGCTGCATCAGGAGCAGAGGACAGGTGGTTGTTTAGGGAAAAAAATGAGGTTGTAACTTTTTCACTACCTTGCCACGATACTACAGAGGTATGTTATGTTTCATAACGACATTCTGATCAGAGTTATTGAATCTTAAATGTCGAATCTGTCAATATCTTGCCAACTTTACTGAAGTTGTAAACGATATGTAAACCTAGCGCCCACGGCGCCCCCTCCTCCGTCTCATTAGCCTCTACCTGCTACTTGGGGAGAACGGTCATTTCTGATGAGTCAGCTAGATCAACATGTCGAAACGCCCTAAATCAGTGGTTCTCAATTCGTGGGGCGCGCCCCCCTTGGGGGGCGCGGAGGAGGAGCAGGGTGGGCGCGGCGCACCGCACCTGACCCCCCCAACCCCTCCCCCCACCCCGCTCGGAGCTTCCCCGACGGAGAGTAAAACAGATTCCACAATACATGTACGAACTGATTTGTGAACACAGAAAAAGTCCAAACATGGATTTTATTTAATGGAGCAGTGCAAATGTCCCATGGAAGAGAAACTTAGATTTTTCTTAGTTTTTGTTTCATTTATATTTTTTGTTTGGTAGAGTGACGTATAAACAGCCCTATTTAACATGGTAATGTTAAAAAGATGCCTCATCTTTGTTTCCCTGAGGTGCCCTGCACCACTGTTTGATTTTATTTAAATAAAATGTTTTTTTCTGAACATAACTTCCTTTCTTTCTTATATAAGAAATGGAAAGAATCATTTGCCAGAGGCAGCATGATCTATTTTCGCTTATTTTTAAAATACTAATAAATATTCAATAAAACCTTTAAATATCCATTCTTTTTTCATTAATATTTATCCCACACAAGCTGACCAGAGTTCCCCAGTAACATATAAACAACACAATTAAACGATTTCACTTTAACATTCCACCTGCTGCCGCCCGAACGCACATTGTGCTCCGCGTGAACTGGTCACCTGCCTGTGCGCAAATGTCATGAGGAGGAGCGCTGAAGAGAAGCGCTGACATAGGGATTCAGAGGTCTGTCTGGACATCCTGTCAAGTTCTGGAATTAAAAATACAACAACTTTCTGTCTTATATTTGTCTGACGCGCTCCGCTGCTGCGCTCCATCACCCGTGCTTCTGCGACTTTACCTCACTGGCGCAGCAGCGAGCGCAGCGCACACTCTGCTGTTTCACAGATCTCTTTGATCTGCTTAAATCGTGAAAAATGAAGCCAGGGAGCAGTTTTTCTGGAGGATTGAGAGGAGATGCAGCTAAAATACAGACAGGACAGGAAAATGGTTGCATACAAAAATAAAACAAAGTGCTTGAAAAGGAAAATGCAGGTAGATTTATCCCACTACACGTTTGTAACTTTATAAAACCATAACTTTTAAGCATGCAATATTTATTTATTTGATACAATTCTAGTCACCTTCAANAGCACAGCATGTGTGTAGTGTCATATTTTGTGAATTTGGCGACACCACAGTGTAGAAGTGTGGAGTTTTTACATCTTTTCAGCCATGTCTAGTGTTTATATTTGCAGACGGTCCCTGGTCGCTCGCAGCAGTTTCGTGGGCTAGCTGCGTCAGGAGCAGAGGACAGGTGGTTGTTTAGGGAAAAAAATGAGGTTGTAACTTTTTCACTACCTTGCCACGATACTACAGAGGTATGTTTCATAACGACATTCTGATCAGAGGTACTGAACTGTAAATGTCGAATCTGTCAATATCTTGCCAACTTTACTGAAGTTGTAAACGATAAGTAAACCCAGCGCCCACGGCGCCCCCTCCTCCGTCTCATTAGCCTCTACCTGCTACTTGGGTCATTTCTGATGAGTCAGCTAGCTCAACATGTCAAAACGCCCTAAATGACCTGGTGAACAGAGGAGGAACAAAGAAGAGGAGGAAAAACGCGACAAAGACAGAGGTAAGGAAATGTTACAGTAATGATGATGTTATTTGTTAGCATCCTGGGGAGGCTTAGCTAAGCTAGTTTCTTAATATTGTAACGTTTGTGCAGCACTAAAGCTAGAGACACAATCATATTTAGCTCTTCCCTGCTGAAAAAACCAGCTTAGACCATCATAGGTGTTCCCAGCATATGTTGTGTTTTGGTGCTGGTCCAGTATCCTATCACCAACATCCATACTGGACCAGCATCCCAGCACTAAAACACAACATATGCTGGTCTATGCTGGTTTTTCAGCAGGTTACCAGTGGTTTATTAAAGCTGTTAAACAGCTGGGATCAGCTGCATCTCACCAGCTGCACATGCAGCTCTCACAGACTGTAAACATGACCTTAAAGCAACAGTAGCAGAGCAGCAGCATCATGAACACGTTACAATAACCTCTTAGGATTATTTCAGTGTTCTGGAAGATCTTCAGATGTTTTCATGTTTTGTGTTCTGAGAATTCGGTGTTTCATAATAACTCCTAATAATTATATTATAATCCTTAATCATTTTCTGATCATTTATTATTAATTCAAGGGGTTCAAATGAAGGCAACTGGACTTCTTTGGTTTCTTGAAGACGTTTCGCTTCTCATCCAAGGAGCTTTGTCAATTCTGAATTAAATAGAGGAGGAGGACTCAGGTTTCACCTTTCCAGCACCTACAATGCAGCTTTGAACCAAGTTCCAAAACAGTTTCAGTCCAGTTCACACCCTCCTGCATCTAATCAAAACAACGACTCACAAACAATAGAGGCTAACGATGCTAACGACTCATCAAGAGGTAGGGAGGAGGGGCATTCACAGGCAGATGCTGCTTGTTGAGCAACAATAGACAGCTACAGTTTATAAGATCGACCCTCCCATATTCCAGTCAGAATTGACAAAGCTCCTTAGATAACAGGCGAAACTTCTTCAAGAAACCAAAGTCCAGTTGCCTTCATTTGAACCCCTTGGATTACCATGACCTGGATGACTGAGAACCTTCACCAATTTATTATTAATTATGTCTGTTTATTATATTTTTCTGATCAAAGTGGCTTTTTAAACCTCATAGTAGAAAATGTTTTCCATTTTGCAAACATTTACATTGATGGTTTTCTTTTTTAAATTATTGCAACAGATTATTGTTCCAAAAATGATAGTATATAAATGTCAGCGGTCACTACAGAACCCACTGTTAGATACAAATCGGTCATCAGAGGACATTTTAAAAAGCAACTTAGTCTCTTTTACTTGATTCATTGTGTTTTATGTTTTGCTTTATTGGTTTTTATCTGTTTTTCTTTGCTTGTCATGTGCAGCACTTTGTGACTATTGCCTTTAAATGTGCTCTATAAATAAAGTTTTACTCACTTATCTGCTACTATGTGTGATCTTGTACAGTAACATGTATATCTGTTTCTGTCTAGATGCAGCCTTAGATCCGTGCTGGGCCACGAGTCCCACCCCCTGCAGGACGACCTGTGTGCCCTGGAGAGCAGCTTCAGTGACAGACTGATCCACCCTCGCTGTGTGAAGGAGAGATACTGCAGGTCTTTCCTTCCTGCTGCTGTTAGACTCTATAATGGTCAATCCTAATATGTAACACATACATCTGTAACATACCACTACAACTGTCATCACCTTCCAATACATGTGCAATACTTACTACTACTACTGTTATTACTACTGTTACCACTACTACTGTAACATACCACTACAACTGTCATCACCTTCCAATACATGTGCAATACTTACTACTACTACTGTATTACTACTGTTACTACTACTACTGTAACATACCACTACAACTGTCATCACCTTCCAATACATGTGCAATACTTACTACTACTACTGTATTACTACTGTTACTACTACTACTGTAACATACCACTACAACTGTCATCACCTTCCAATACATGTGCAATACTTACTACTACTACTGTTATTTGCAATAATTATCAAACTCACAATTCAATACTTTTTAATTCAAGTTATTTACTTAAATACTTTTGTGTGATATTTTTTGTGTACTACTCATATTTTACTTTACTTCACCTAAAGCCTAATTTATACTTGTCCGTCTGCGTCAGTACGGAGACACGCAGCGCCATTTTGCGTCGACGCAAGGGCTCTCGGACGGGCTCGCGGAGGGTGACGGAGACATGCCCCCAAAAATAACTGTCCGTCGAGGGCCATGGAGAGCGCAAGCTTGTGATTGGTCAGGACGCCGCTTCTCTGAAATACGTCACCAGCAGCACCGCCATTGCCGACTCAAAAAATAAAGAGAGCTGAAGATATTTAGCGGCAGACATGGAGCAGATTGAAGAACGCCTCGCTGAAAAAGTTCGAAAATATGAAAGTTTATTCACTCGTGACTGAAGGAGCACAAAGATACACAGCGAGCGTTTTATTCGTGGACGGAAATGACGAGAAACGTGGGTTTAGAGGTGCCAACCGCATGAAGAGGTGGAGGAGAATGAGGGACAAATTCGTCCGTGTTAAAAACTCTCTAAAATACATTAAAACAATGTAAACACAGTAGTAAATACACTATCGTAGACCGGATACGTGGCTGTAATGGTGGCAGGATACCCCAGAAATGTGCTCCGCCCTCTGCTGTCCAGGCGGGGGGTTGCTTTGCAACATCCCCCAGCCAACAGAGAAGTAGAAACATAAAACGCCTCCGTCAACGCGTATGCGTCTCTAGCCCGAGGAGCTGACGGAGAAGTATAAATCTAGCTACTGTACTTGTGCTGTTGCAATACTGCAATTTCCCCACTTAGGGACAAATAAAGGTATTCTTATACCGGCCCTCCATGACCAGAATTGAATACCCCTGTCCTAGATGTAGTGACAAGAAAAAAAAAGATCATTAAACCCGCTTTTGTTTATTCATTCCATGTGTAACTCCGTAATCCATTACTTTGTTTTTTTTAAACACAGCGTAGTAAAAATATGTTGTTTTTTTACCTGGAAGCTGACAGTGACTATGTTTACATGCAGCCAGTATTCGGGTTGTGATCGGGTTATGGTCAGTATTCGTGTTCCTGAAAAATTTGGAATAATCCGTTGGGGCGATGGTGGCAGAGGAGTTAAGTGGACGCCCCGCAATTGGAAGGTCGCAGGTTCGCATCCCGCTCAGTCTGTCGCTGTTGTTGTGTCCTTGGGCAAGACACTTAACCCAACTTGCCTGTGTTGGTGGTGGTCAGAGGGGCCGAAGGCACAGAATGGCAGCCTCGCTTCTGTCAGACCGCCCCAGGGCGGCTGTGGCTACATAGTGAATGTGAGAGTGCGTGAATAATGGAAAAGACGGGTCTGACATCCACCGTGAGCTGGCCTGAACGGACGCCGACGCCAGCCAGAGAAACTAGCTCCCAGGACGGGTCTGACATCCACCGTGAGCCGACCTGGACGGTAGGACTGGGCGATATGGAAAAAAATCCTATCACGATATAATTTTTCATATTGGCCAATAACAATATATATCACAATATAAAAAAAAAACCTATTTTGATTTATCTTAAATGTTCCCTGGTACTATGAAGTGAAATTTGAAGATATGAGACATATACTATGGATTTAAGGATCTATTTTCAAAAGTAATGAACACGCCATTGGACTGGACATTACACAGCTTTTTTGGGATAAACAAAATGTTTATTAAACTGCACTCAAACCTTCATAAGAAGAGAACATACACAAAAAGACATTATTGTGCTGTCAAATAAAACAGGCAATAAAATATAACTACTAGAAATCGCTCCTTGTTTAAATATTGCTTATTTGAAAAAAAGAAATAGGCACTGAATAAGAAGCTGTATGGATGTGGATGGTTGTTGCAGTTGTGCAGGCGTTGTTTTCGCCAGGGGCCGAGCACTAGCTCCCCCCTGGGACTGCAATGTTTTGCATTCTGTGTGCTCCAGCGGGTGGCACTGTTTAAGGTGATAAAATAGATTTGTTGTATTCCCCGACTTTGTCGGAACATGCGCTTTACATAGTTTGCAGTGAACGCGTGTTTGTTTTGTGTCGGACTCTAAATATCCAAAATACCTCCACACGACTGAAGTGGTCGGACCCTTCTTTTCAACGACGTTATTCGCTGTGTCTTCTGTTGTTTTGTCTTTTAAACCACTCATTTTGAAAAAAAATCCAGCTACTCGAAGAGGCCGCCGCCGCTGCACACCACACACAATAGCCTTTAGCTGCTAATTTGCTTTCGTCGTCAACTTGTCACGTGGCTCTATTCCAGCCACTCAGTGGCTGAAATAGAGAATGGCTGCCACTGATTGGTCCAACGCTTAGCTGCTACTGTGCCGTCCTACGTCAACAACTTGGCACGTAGCTCTGTTCCAGCCACTGATATACAACACACAGCGCAACACTGAATATATTTGGCTGTTCATGTTTCTTTATATCGACGTTATATCGACCTGTTCATATTGCTCTATTGAGTAAAAGTTATTTCGAGATATATATTGCTATCGTTTTATTGCCCAGCCCTANCAGATAATGTTTCCTCAGTCTGATAGGGGGGAAACGCTATCTGACGGCTTCATTTTAGCCATCAGATAATGTTTCCTCTGTGTGATGAGGGGGAAACGCTATCTGACGGCTTCATTATGGCCATCAGATAATGTTTCCTCAGTCTGATAGTGGGGAAACGCTATCTGACGGCTTCATTATGGCCATCAGATAATGTTTCCTCAGTCTGATAGTGGGGAAACGCTATCTGACGGCTTCAATATGGCCATCAGATAATGTTTCCTCAGTCTGATAGGGGGGAAACGATATCTGACGGCTTCATTTTGGCCATCAGATAATGTTTCCTCAGTCTGATGGGGGGCAAACGATATCTGACGGCTTCATTATCGCCATCAGATAATGTTTCCTCAGTCTGATAGGGGGGAAACGCTATCTGACGGCTTCATTATGGCCATCAGATAATGTTTCCTCAGTCTGATAGGGGGGAAACAGTATCTGACGGCTTCATTTTGGCCATCAGATAATGTTTCCTCAGTCTGATGGGGGGGAAACGCTA
>SSNS01000604.1:247999-261296 GCA_006937985.1 Aphyosemion australe
TGTAGTGATTCTATGTAGAACATGTATGATAATCAGCATTATTGTTCTGCTCATCAGGGCTCAGTGGGTGGAGAGGCCAGCAGGTGGCGCTAGTGCACCTTTCCGCTGGTCACCGAGCAACGGAAGAAGCAGAAACCGGAAGCTGCTAGCAGAGCTAGCTAGCTTGTTGTTGTTGTGGTGTGTGAGGTGAATGTTTGAGGCTCTGCAGTAAAAATGTCTTCACTTCAGTCTCTGGGAGAGTTGATCAGCTAAAGCGACTAACTGCTGCTGCTGCAGAAATCTTCTCACCAGGCTGTGGAAACTTTCTTCTCCTCCTCAACAACTTGGTGGAGTTGTTTCCAGAAGCAGAGAAGATCTTCTGCGCTCTTCGTGACAATCGGAGCTCCAGCATCAGGTGAGAAAGCGGTGAGTTCAGCTTTTCTCTAGACTTCCTGCCCTCTGGATCTGCTGCTGTTCCTTTGGCCTCTCTGAGAAACGCGCTCGTTTTGCTGCTTTCATCAGACTGAAGAGGTTCCCTCTATCAGACTCGCTCATTTGAGTTGGTCATGATGCAGGATCGCTGCTCGCTAGCTCTCTGATCCATCCTGCTCACACTCTCCGACGGAGTAAACAGACCTAAACACACATCTCCAAAGCTAAAGGAGCATTTATACGCTCAAGAAAGAAATGTGTAGAAGAGGGTGAACAAAATTCTCTTTTTTTAATTAGAGAAACATCATCAAAAATAATTCCATCACAAAACTGAAAATTGATAATAACATATGCGAAGATTCTACTCGAATTTCTGAGTTCTGCGAACACTTTTACAAAAATCTGCATATTACGAAAAGCTCAGATAACAAAGTAAATGAACTAATATTAAACAAATAAGGGAACTCCACACAGAAGATTGCGACTGAAATTACTAACGAAGTCATCCATTAACAAACTAACACATAATAAATCCCCGGGTACTGATGGTCTAACTTCGGAGTTTTACAAAAAAAAAAAATTATCGCCTTTTTTATATATGAATGTGGCATCACGGGAGGGGCGCCGTCGCTGCAGGGCGCACTCCCCTCGATTTGATTTAGGTTAACAACAACAACGCCACCTTGTACACAAGGAATAATAAAACATTAAAAGGACACGCAAGTCCACTCTGCAAAAGGAAGGAGAGACGTGGTTCCAAAAGAATGTTGCAGAGTTTATTAAAATAAAACAAGACCTCACTAAAATAATTTAAACCAATTACAACAACTAAATATCCAGGCTGAGGCTCATCAATGGGGACTGGTCAGTAACTGAGAGGCGGGACCCCAATTAGGAAAAATAAATTACATCAAAGGCACCCCAAACACTTGGACACAGCACACACACGAAGACGAACCGCCACCCAGAGACCTTCCAGCCTCCACCTGCAGCTCTCAGCCTGGAGCAGAAGATAAAAAGAAATTGCGGTTTTTAAATAATTAAAAACAAATTAAAATGGATTATACAGCTTGTATTGTCTGTTGCACATACTTCTGTGCACCCACACTCCCAACCATACATCCCTTAGAGCACCAAGCCTTTCCACCAGGCCTTTACCAGTCCCCCTTTCCTGGCACCGCTGGAGCGTCCTAGCGGGCCCATTGACAGCAGCCCCACACGTGAGTCAGAGTGTACCTACTGTTTGTGATGGTTCATGCCGAGCCAAACTGGCCAATTGATAGTGCCTAGGCAGCTGCAGCAAGAGGAGGCTCTGAGGGAAGTCAAACTATATATAAGCACATCATTCTCTGCTGATGATGATTCCACTAATTGGAAGCAGGTGCTCGTGATCATCCTGCTACATAAAGTTTATGTCTAAGGTTTAGAATGTTGTGGAAATGAGTCACCAGAGAGAGAGAAGATTTGTTGTACTCCTCGCGTTGGCCACAAGGGGGCAGTTTCTTAACAGCGCATGCAATTAAACTGGCAGAGACAGAGACTCAACACAACCATCAGGCAGGTCATTCCTGTGCACCTCCATTTCTATCATGGTGCACAAACAAATTCCACTGAACACTGCCACAACATAACTAAAGGATAACTAAAGAACATGAATGAATGCAAGCGAGTCACCACTTCTGCTGGTCCCTGCCAGTGGCTGCGAAGCTTGGGGGGACACCTTTCTTCTGCTCAGGGCAGTAAACCCACACTTTGTCTCCAGGCAAAAAGGGCTGTCCGTGACACTGGCTGTCATACGCTCTCCTCGGGCGCACGTTGGAGTCGGCTTGTGCCTGACGGGTGAACTCGTGCACCACCTGCAGCCGCTCTCTGAGACTCTGGAAGTAGTCCGTCTCTGTGTCCCCGGCAAGCTCCGGCTCCAGTGGAACACCAAAGACCAAGTCCACTGGAGTCTGAAGCTCTCGCCCAAACATCAGAGCAGCTGGTGTGCACTGACTGGACTTCTGCACAGCTGTGCGGTAGGCCCAGAGGACCAGGGGCAGATGACGGTCAAAGTCCCTCTGATGACGATCAACCAGGATGGCCAGCTGGGGGGCCAGGGTGCGGTTGAACCTCTCCACCAATCCATCGCTCTGTGGGTGGAGAGGAGTCGTCCGGGTCTTCTTCACCCCAAGCAGCCGGCAGACCTCCCTCAAAGTTGCATCCCTGGTCACTGTGTAGCTCGACAAGGACCCCAAAGCGGGTGAACATCTCCTCAACCAACTTCTCAGCAGTCGTACGGGCACTTTGGTCCGGCACCGCTTACGTCTCGGGCCACTTCGTGAAGTAATCCATCGCCACGAGAACGTAGCGGTTGCCAGCCTTAGTGACAGGAAAAGGACCAAGGATGTCCACCCCCACTCACTCCATGGGGGCCCCACCAGGTACTGCTGCAGGGGAGCAATGCGATCGCTATGGTGGCCCCTTCTGGGCAATGCACATGTCACAACAGTGCACATACAGCTCCACGTCTCGTCTGTTTCCCGGCCAGTAGAATCGTCCTCTGAGGCGACGCAGAGTCTTGGAGATTCCGAAGTGACCAGATCCCACTGAGCCATGCACACTCTGGAGGACCTGCGCCCGAAGAGTCGGTGGAACCAGTAGCTGCAAAAGGTCGCTGCTGCCATCTCCGGTACAGCAGGCCATCTCGAACCTCAAGGTTGTCCCACTGGGAGTGGTAGGCTTTCACCTCGGGGCTCTGGGCTGACACAGCTGGCCACTCTGGATGCCGGCCTGCATCCAGCCACTTCCTGACCGCCACCAGGGCGGGATCTGCCTCCTGTAGTTGCTTCAGCTGGTCCGGTGTCCAAGGCAGCTTCCCCTCGTCAGTGGTCGCCTGAGCAGCAGCAACGTTGCATTCGCTTGATCCTCTCTCTCCTCCTGTCGCTGACAGTAACGGCACTCTGCAACCGCACAAGGTCGCCGGGAGAAGGCATCAGCGTTGCGGTGTTGTTGTCCAGGTCGATGCTGGATTTCAAAGTCATAGGCCTAAAGGATCTCCAGCCATCGTGCCACCTGTCCCTCTGGTTGGGGGGGTGGGGGGATTCCTGCACAGTGGTCACTTTTGCCAGATCTGTTGTCACCCCATGAGCACTGACCACATGGCCAAGGAATGCAGTCTCCCTTTGCAGCAGGTGACACTTGGCAGCGTTCAGCCACAGCCCGGTTCGCTGGATGGCGTCAAACACCTCCCAGAGATGGGTCAGGGCTTGGTCAAAATCCACTGCATGTACCAGCAGATCGACAAGGTACACCACACAGCGCGTTCGGTGTATGTCAACCATCACCCTCTCCATGAGCCATTTGAACGTTGCTGGCACATTGCACAATCCGAACAGCATCACCCGGAACTGCCACAACCCTTGTCCGAAGGTGAACGCCGTCTTTGGCCTTGCGTCAGGGTGCAGTTCCACCTGCCAGTATCCGCTGCGTAGGACAAGGGAGCTAAACCAGCTGGAGCCGCTGATGTTAGGAATGTTCCGATCACATTTTTTTGCTCCCGATCCGATTCCGAGTCATTTGATATTGAGTATCTGCCGATACCGAGTCCCGATCCGATACTTCAGCAATACAATAAAATAGCAAGAAAAAAGGGACGTTTAATGTAACAAACAAACAGGATGACATAAAGGCGTTGACTGCTCACAGACCGGAGTTTTTCTTTTTTTAATGATTGTAATGTGTTTCCAAAAGATGAACAACAATGTAGCTCAGTCAGTGTTTATGTCCTTAAACTCAGTTTGTCAAAACAGCTGTTCTAACTAGAGGTTCTACTCTGGATAACTAGCAGGTTTACAAAAAATATATGAACAAAAACACATTTTGATTAAATAAAAGTGCATTAAAAACATGTTATGATAGTAGTACAATAGTAATTCAGTTCATTTTTCTAATATACAGCACTGATTCACAAACGATGTCATCTCAAAGCACTTTACAGGAAAATTAATGTTTTTATTGGTAAATTTAGTCTAAATTAAATTTTTGTTTGGTACCGAAATTGGTACCAAGAACCGTGGATTTTCACTGGTACCGGTACTGAATACTGAAATTTTGGTACCGTGACAACAGTAATTGCCTGTCTTTGTATCTCAGATCCACTAAAGTGGCGATGCTGTAGAGTGGTTCCTTTTCTACCTCAGCAAAGCGAGTCTCCACTGCCTCTAGGAGAGTTCTTTTCATGGTTCGAACACCCTGGTCAGTCATTTGCTCTCGAGACAGGACACGTCTGAGAGCTGTTTAGAGAATGAATAGATGGATAAACAGTTTATTTTGAATATAAAATAAAAACACTGTGTGTTCTTTTATTAAAAATGTAGAAAATAAAACAAAACTAACCTGAAATGGCAGGGATCACATCTGCTGCAGTTGCAGTCTCCTTTAGCACTTCTCTAGTAAGTTCTTCCAAGGGAACTAACACTTCAGCTGTATTCTCCACCAGGGTCCACTGACTAGCTGTTAGTGTAGCAGGGAGGTTGTGATCAGCTGTATAGATGCTGAGAGCTTGCTTTTGCTCCAGAATGCTCTGTAGCATATAGAGGCTGCTGTTCAACCTAACATGCACATCCTGCTGCAGGCGCTTCATGGCCATCTTCAGAGAAATCTGGACATCTTCCAGACGTGAATAGGACAAAGGAGAATGTTTGAAATGGCCTACTATCTTCCTGGCATTAGCCATTGTGTCTGTGATGCTGCGCTGAGAGAGCAGACCCTCGTGCACAACAAGTTGAAGCATGTGCACAACACAGCCCAAGCTCGGTACTGCCAAGTCCTCCATGGCTCTCTTCATATTTCGTGCATTGTCACGCACAATTACATGGACACGTTCCTTTTCAATTCCCCAACTGTTCAGCATTTCTTCGATAGCCTGTTTCACATGCTCTGCTGTGTGAGATCTGCGAAAATGTTGCGCATTTAACGTAGCGCGTTGTAAATTAAAACTCGAGTCCATCCATTGTGCAGTGAAGCTGATCAGTGACATTGGACAAACAGACGAACTCCATAT
This sequence comes from Aphyosemion australe, assembly GCA_006937985.1. Taxonomy (NCBI): domain Eukaryota; kingdom Metazoa; phylum Chordata; class Actinopteri; order Cyprinodontiformes; family Nothobranchiidae; genus Aphyosemion; species Aphyosemion australe. The sequence goes on from SSNS01000604.1 coordinate 253,455, forward strand.
GTCTGTGGTAAACCCAAAAGCAGACACCTTTGATAACATGACTAACAGGTGGTCACGTAGATTGTTGTGAATGCTGGGCAGAACCGTGTCTGTAAAGTAGCTTCGAGAAGGTAACTCGTACCGTGGCTCCAGGTGCTCCAGGAGACAGCGAAATCCTGCGTTTGAAACCACAGACAGCGGCTGGTCATCTAGTGCAGTGTTCCCCAACCCTGGTCCTCAGGGCCCACCGTCCTGCATGTTTTCTATGTTGCCCTTTCAAACACCAGTGTTTCCCTGCTGCCACACACCTGACTCAAATGAATGAGTGATTAACAGTCTTCTGCATCACTTGATGTCCTCCTGAGGAGGCAATGCAGATCAGGTGTGCTGAAGCAGACACATGCAGGACAGTGGGCCCTGTGGACCAGGGTTGGGGAACACTGATCTAGTGCAATAATTTCAGCTATCTTGGCTGTGATGTTTTTGGCCTTTTCACTATCCTTAGGAAATTTTTCTTTGTTTTTCAGCATAGCTTCCAGTGTCGGCTGGCTCCATGTTTTGATCTGCGTTGCCGCGGTTAACTCGGAATATTGAGCTGGATGTTTGTTCTTAAAGGAACAGTTCGCTTTTTTAGACATGAGGTTGTATGTGTTCCTTCGCCCACCCAGTGCTCTGTAAACTTTGACCCATTTCACACACACACCCCTGCTCAGAGATTCTCAGGGGAGAAGTGATTCAGAAACGTAGTTCTGGCTAGTTTTGGGGGCATGGTATCTGCGCCGTTTAGCCTCACAAAAGGATTAGCCTCTGAAAGCATGGCTAATTTACATCTCAGAAAAAAAGCTGGGTAAATTTACAACGTCACATTACAACGGGACTACTTTTTGTCATTCGTATCCCTGCGCCGCTCACCGCAGCGATAGAACGGCGTCGTGTCTGGCTGCTAATCCTGGCTGTATGAGTGAAACAACAACTTCTAAAGTCACTTAAAAGTAGTTTTTCTTAAATATAACGAGCCATGGTGCGTACTTGCAGTTTCCCGGGTTGTAACAATAAGGATGTTACAGGATCACCTTTTCGGTTTCACACTTTTCCTGCTAAGGACGTTTCTCTAAGGCATCATGGCTTTTAGCAATCGGCTACTCCAAAGATACTCGACTGGAATGAGTCAAAACCTTTCGTTTGTGCAGTGCACACTTCAAAGAGGATGATTACATCAGGAAAAAGTTCGGGAAAAGTGAAAGACTGTTTTTGAAGAGTTCGGCCGTACCAGAAATCTGGGTAAGTTTTGTTTTTAAAAAATAATTTATTCCGCTATGTCCGCCGTATTCATGCAATCATCTTCGCATTTTAGCGCATTATTTATGCAGTCATCTTTACACCGATGGTTGTTCATAGACTGCAGTAGCTTTGTCAACAATCTGTGTTGATGTGTGTGTTTTGTGTAGCAAATGCAGTTCTTCATCCGTGTACTCTGGCTCATAAAGATATCCTAGTAGTAAAATAAGTTTCTTCTTCATCTGATATAGTGTTAAAATTAAATTCGTCATCAGATGAGATGGAGTCTGACATGTTTTCAGCATTCGGCAGCGAAACAGCTGACATACGAGACGCTGCTTAATCTCCGCGGTGAGCGGCGCAGGGACACGAATGACAAAAACTAGTCCCGTTGTAAGGTGACGTAAATTTACCCAGCTTTGTTTGTGAGATGTAAATTAGTCATGCTTTCAGAGGCTAATCCTTTTGTGAGGCTAAACGGCGCAGATATATCGCCCCCGAAACTAGCCAGAACTACGTTTCTGAATCACTTCTGTCCTGAGAATCTCTGAGCAGGGGTGTGTGTGAAATGGGTCAAAGTTTACAGAGCACTGGGTGGGCGAAGGAACACATAAAACTTAATGTCAAAAAAAGTGAACTTTTCCTTTAAGGTGGCAGATCAGGTTCGTGGTGTTAAAAGCAGCTCTGTCTTTCCCACTACATGAAACACTCAGTTTGCACACATTGCAAGTGGCTGTTGGACAGCCTTCGCTGTCCAGTTTAAAATGATTCCAAACCGCTGACATTTTTTGCTCTCCTGGAGCGAGACAAGCATTAACCTGCTAGCTAATTGCTACCTGAATTCCGCGGTCCACTTTAAAATGTGTGACGTTACGGCTGCCGTATGGTGTTGTTATGTCGTTATTGAGGAAGTGGAACTTGGTACAAAATTAAGGCATTGTTATTCAATTTGAAACTCAAGATTGATTAAAAATGTCATGCTTGTTGTTTTATAAGATAAAATCCGATCTTTAACACCCGATTCCGATTTTTTAAAAGTCACGTGATCAGGCCCGATTTCCGATCACGTGATCGGATTGGAGCGTCCCTAGCTGATGTAGTACAGTGTATCGTCGATATGGGGCAGTGGGTAAGAGTCCTTCTTTGTGACTGCATTAAAGCGGCGATAGTCCACACAAAACTGCCATCCCCCATCTTCTTTCGGACCAGGACAACCGGGGCCGCCCAGGGGCTGTCAGACGGCTCGATGATTCCAGCGTTCAACATCTGCTGAACCATCTCTTCCGCCACCTGTCTCTTATGCTGCGTTCACACCGGGCGTCAAACAACGCATACTTCATGCCGTTTTTGACGCCTATATATTTTTGACGTTGACGCAGCTTGCGTTGGCGCAGCTTGCTTTGACGGTTGCGTCAGCCCCACGGGGAGGGGAAGGGAGGAAAGAGCGCGTGCGCGGCTCTCTGTTGCCGGATGTTTGTAACAATGGCGGATCGTTAACGTTGAAAAAACACTCACCCGACACGCCAAGTTCTCCAGCAACCTTCCTCCAAGCAAGGTCGTTTTTATTCCGATCTCGGTAGGCGTAGCAGGTCGGGTCATACAGTTCACGCTGGTTACAAACAGCTACGCAAGCGTCAAAGCTTGAAAAGCGTGAAAAGTATCAAGCTTTGACGCGCCCAACGCTCACAAAGCGACGTAGGGACTTTGAAGCAGCTCTGACGCGCCTTACCATAGACTTAACATTGAAACTTGACGCTGGCGACGCAAACGTCAAGCCCGGTGTGAACGCAGCATTAGTTATCGCCAGCCGGTGAGGTTGCAGGCAGATAGGTGCTGCAGAGCCGGTGTCGATTAGGTGTTGCACCAGTCCTGTCTGGGTACAGTCCTCATTTTTGGCGGCAAATATGTCCACATATTTGTCCAACCGGGACTTTACTCGATCACTTTGGACTGGATCCAGGCCCTCACAGCTTCGAACCAAGGAGATGGTAGACCCCGTGTCCACCAGCGCTCGGCAGGGCTGTCCATCGACACTGCATCTCAGGTACAGCCCTTTGGAGGAAGGAATGGAGAGCCAGTTCATCACATACAGCCATCAAAAACTGGGGATAGCCCCGTTGGGCGTGGAACCTCACATCGGCGGCAAACATGCCCAGATTCTATTCTACCCGTGGGGGGTACTCTGGGAGTATGGAGTACCAGGCCCCTTGATACAGGCTGTTAGGTCCCTGTACGACCAGTGTCAGAGCTTGGTCGCATTGCCGGCAGTAAGTCGGGCTCGTTTCCGGTGAGAGTTGGACTCCGCCAAGGCTGCCCTTTGTCAACGATTCTGTTCATATCTTTTATGGACAGAATTTCAGCCGAGTGTGAAGCAGCTGGGATGAGAATCAGCTCCTCCAAGTCCGAGACCATGGTCTTGAGTCGGAAAAGGGTAGAAGGCCTTCTCCAGGTCAGGTCGATCTACGTTCCTTCCCTCACCTATGGTCACGAGCTTTGGGTAGTGACCGAAAGAACGAGATCATGGATACAAGNGGAATATTGAGCTGGATGTTTGTTCTTAAAGGAACAGTTCGCTTTTTTAGACATGAGGTTGTATGTGTTCCTTCGCCCACCCAGTGCTCTGTAAACTTTGACCCATTTCACACACACACCCCTGCTCAGAGATTCTCAGGGGAGAAGTGATTCAGAAACGTAGTTCTGGCTAGTTTTGGGGGCATGGTATCTGCGCCGTTTAGCCTCACAAAAGGATTAGCCTCTGAAAGCATGGCTAATTTACATCTCANCTCCGCCAAGGCTGCCCTTTGTCAACGATTCTGTTCATATCTTTTATGGACAGAATTTCAGCCGAGTGTGAAGCAGCTGGGATGAGAATCAGCTCCTCCAAGTCCGAGACCATGGTCTTGAGTCGGAAAAGGGTAGAAGGCCTTCTCCAGGTCAGGTCGATCTACGTTCCTTCCCTCACCTATGGTCACGAGCTTTGGGTAGTGACCGAAAGAACGAGATCATGGATACAAGCGGCCGAAATGAGTTTTCTTCGCAGGGTGGCTGGACTCTCCCTTAGTGATAGGGTGAGAAGCTCGGTCATCTGGGAGGGGCTCGGAGTAGACCCGCTGCTCCTCCACATCTAGAGGAGCCAGTTTAGGTGGCTCAGGCATCTAGTTAATATGCCTCCTGGACGCCTCCCTGGTGAGGTTTTCCGGGCATGTCCAAACGGGAGGAGACCCAAAGGAAGACCCAGGACACGCTGGAGGGACTATGTCTCTCAGCTGGCCAGGGAACGCCTTGGGATTTTTCCCCGGAGGAGCTTGCCCAAGTGGCTGGGGAGAGGGAGGTCTGAGCCTCCCTCCTTAAAGGTTCAATACTTAATATGGAAAACAAAGTTAGCTTTTAACGTTTTTTTAATGCCTCTTAACAACGTTCTAATGTAGTATAGCTATAAAGACATTGTGGAGATTAAAAAAACGAAAAAAAATTAATAACGTGGTTCTCTCGCATTTGTCTAAAAACCTCAGCCAATCATTGCTTTCGTACCGAAAGCAACGATTGGACCACCTGCTTGTCTGTCTCGCCGAACCCCAGCATTTCTGCATTTCCCCGTGTCCTCCATTAACGCGCACGGGAGCATTTTTCAGCAGAACACACCGGAAGTTACATTCTTTGCCGGAAGTCAGAGGTACAGCGCTTATGGCAGAAAAGGGGAAAACAGCAGACTCCTACTACTTCTATTGTTGGAAAAACTACCAGAGTCCCAAAAAGAAAAACACCATTTGAGCTAGCAGAAAACAAAAAACGTTTGGACACAGAAAGAGGACAAACCAGGGTGAATATTGACTCAGCGTTTCCAAGATGGAGACAACTACGGGAGACACGTCCTGAAAACAGATGTGATGGTTGCTATCTTTCTTTTGGACAGGTAATTCTTGCTTCATATTACAACATCTTAGCATCATAAAGGCATTGTTTGATTATTTTATTTTGGTTTTAAAGATTGAACGGGATCGTGACTTTGTTTTTTCCTTGTGCACCTTTCTTTGTTAGCAGTAATAGCACGTTATGCTAATGCTACATAAACAGCGATCGTTACGGAAATTATTTATGGAAAAAATAAGTGGTGACATACGCATCGGGATCAGCTTAGTCATTTATGTAATTTCCCCGCTAATATCTTCCCTTTTTTGTTCTTCAACTCATTCATGCTGTGAATAAACCTCCTGCCCAGCTGTTTCTGCTATGATTGTGATAGGTAGGTGTAGATTTACTTCTAACATGTGTTGTAGAATATGTATGCTCTTATGTCCACGAGTCATAATTTGCATCAAGTTGCTGCATGCATGTGAGAACATAAATGTCTGCAGCTTTCTCCAATTCTCCTGATCAAACTGTAATTTAAGTAAAACAGTGACTGCAAATCTCTAATGTGTAGTTTCTATAATTATTTTATTAATTCTTCATCCATCCACAGGTGTACGGCAGAAGAAGGAACCACAGTAACACTTGTGGATGCTCTGATGAAGGCAGGGAGAGATGCTGATACCAACATCACACAAATTAAGGTAGAGAACAAACTTTTGCTACTCTGTAATACATAACAATTGACAAGAACCATAAACTTTTTTATTTGTGATAAGAAATAGCAAGTTATTTATTTTTGATAATATATTTTTATTTTATACCATTTATTTCATTATTTTTTGTAAAACAAATAGTAACAAAATAAATACAACTTATAAATACCTGAATGAAAAGAAGCAGATTAAAAGAAAATCTTATACATAATCTGCCCCACTCACACCAGTAGTTAAATCTGTTAAAGCTTCGCCCGTTGGACATCAGTCATTACAAGGTGAACAGGGTGGTTTGTCTTTATCGTTTTTCTTGCTTTTCATTTGAATTTTTTATTTTAAGTCTCAGCTTTCATTTCTCTTCAGATGGTTTCCCAGGTGAGGTCCAGCTGTGAAAGCCTCTCAGAAGAAAATTTAGCAAAGCTCGGTGTGGAGTTGTTCAACTGCCAGGCAGAGATCATGGGGTGCTGGACTTTCATGTGTAAATGGTAAAGTTTTATTCTGTTTAAACAGATGTTTCCTGACACAAAAACAGTGTTTATGAAGTTTTATACCATTTGATTCTCAGAGCATTAAGGAGTGCACGTCTGACAGGGATCCAGACACGTGGAACAACTACCACATTGTAAGTAAACGAGCTCGCTCGCTTTGCTACACGACCCGTCAGCAGCACTTTCTGAGCCAAGTAGAGCTCACATTAACATCCTCATCTCCATGGTGACCAGCCAGGTAGAGCTGAGTTCTCCTGAAGGATCTCCTTCGTGCTGTGAGGCTGCAGATCTGGGCTTATCCTCCCTGCTTGTGTTTTGTATTAAACAGGAGGAGCTGGAGCTGAAGGACCTGACTGCATCTTCTCTGGACAAGCTGATGGAGGCCACGGGGTCCTGCAGGCCCAAGAGGGGAAACTGGAGCAGATGGACCTCAAATCCTGGAACGACTGGGTCATCGCATCTGGACAGCAACTGGTGGCTCAACTCACCAACAGAAAACAGAAACTCCTATCACACATATGGGTCAGTACGGGCTGGTTCGGGAAGCAAATTTGGTTTCACATCTGGGTCGTGTGTGCCTTTTCCTTTCTGAGGTGACTTTATTTCTTCCTCGGCAGTCTGACTGAGATCGAGGTGACACTGAAATTCCCGCCTGCCGCCTCTGAGAATCAGCCAGCAGGGGCTTCCCGCATGTGTGATTTATTTCCATTATGGATGCTGTCAAGTAAACATCTCTTGTCTGTAGAACGGAGCTGTAGCTGAAGCACCATGGCAGACTGCTGCTCAGGGAGAAGAGAGACCGTTGTGTGTGAGACCCTCACGCTGTCCTCCGCTGCCGCAGCAGTGAACGACAGAGTGAGGGTCACATCAGTATCAGTGAGAGAACAGGGAGAAACGTATTAAAATAATGTAGATTTCAGCATTCCTGAGAAGTCTGTGGGAACCATACATGAATAGAAACCGCTCGTACAAGCCCGAACCGATGTTAGCCAACCCTGAACGTACTGACCCATATGTGAAAGTAGTGTAATATATCAGTTACAGGTGATTCCTCCTAAATGTTTTCACCATCGTTCAACATTCTTTACTTTTATATACTGTGAGTAGGGCTGGGCGCTATGGCCTCAAATTAATATCGCGGTTTATTAAGAATTTCCCCTAGATAACAATAAACAGATGAGAAACAAAAGTTGCCCACTAGATGGTGCTGTGGCAGCATAATTGCTCCACAGACAGTAATATAATTATTTCTCTAGGTCATTGCAATTACTTTTAATATATACTTAAAAAACTGCAAACTGAGTACAGAGTACTTTTATATATCAAGACTGAAAACAGCTGAACGAGAAATAAAGTAAAAACTCAAATTTCCTGCAAACAAAGTATTTCAGATACAATCTCTTCTATTCTAGCTGGATATTACAAAGAGCTGCATCATGTGAATTTGGTTTTTATATTTGTCATCAACAGAAGTTAGATTTGAGTCATGAATGTCTTCATGCATAATTAAAACTTTATTAGAACATTTTCTA
>SSNS01000604.1:267607-294113 GCA_006937985.1 Aphyosemion australe
TCTGTGGACAAAGATTTACCCAAAAGGGAAATTTAAACAGTCACATGAGAGTCCACACAGGACAGAAGCCTTTTGCTTGTGAGCTCTGTGGACAAAGATTTAGCCAAAAGGGAACTTTAAACACACACATGAGAGTACACACAGGACAGAAGCCTTTTGCTTGTGAGCTATGTGGACAAAGATTTAGTGATAAGTCAAGTTTAAACACACACATTAGAGTCCACACAGGACAGAAGCCTTTTGCTTGTGAGCTCTGTGGACAAAGATTTTCCCAAAAGCATCATTTAAACACACACATGAGAGTCCACACAGGACAGAAGCCTTTTGCATGTGAGCTCTGTGGGAAAAGATTTAGTGATAAGTCAAGTTTAAAAAAACACATGAGAGTCCACACAGGACAGAAGCCTTATGCTTGTGAGATCTGTGGACAAAGATTTACCCTAAAGGGACATTTAAACACACACATGAGAGTCCACACAGGACAGAAGCCTTTTGCCTGTGAGCTCTGTGGACAAAGTTTTACCCAAAAGGGAACTTTAAACAGACACATTAGAGTCCACACAGGTCAGAAGCCTTATGCTTGTGAGATCTGTGGACAAAGATTTAGTGTAAAGTCGAGTTTAAACACACACATGATAGTCCACACAGGACAGAAGCCTTTTGCTTGTGAGCTCTGCAGACAAAGATTTACCCTAAAGGGACATTTAGACAGACACATGAGAGTCCACAAAGGACAGAAGCCTTTTGCTTGTGAGCTCTGTGGACAAAGATTTAGTGATAAGTCAAATTTAAACAAACACATGAGAGTCCACACAGGACAGAAGCCTTTTGCCTGTGAGCTCTGTGGTCAAAGATTTACCCAAAAGCAAAGTTTGAACAACCACATGAGAGTCCACACAGGGCACAAAGCATCTGTTTAAAGCTTGAATATGGAACAATTAATTAAAAAGCTATATATTTTTTAATTATACCTCCACGGGGCGCTTAGAGGTGTGCAGAATGAAGGCACAGAATTTCCATTAAAAACTGTATTTTAAGTTTTTAAAAAAATGTATAAACTTTTTGACGGGCACGACACTGGGTTTATGTTTACATCTACCAGCAAATAGAGGGCACCGTTGCGGGTTTCCAAAAACATTAAACAGTCCACTCAGCACAGCGAGGCTGGCACTGTGGAAAATGGCGGTCTCGGCAAGTCAAGCAGCTGCTTCTGAGCCCAGAAGATGTTCTAATGTTAAATATTGTTGTAAAATAAACTTATTAGCATAAATTTGTCCTTACCCTGTACGATTCGTCACTGGACATGGTGCTGGCTGGTCACTTCATAACGAACCAGACATCCCAACCCTGGAAACTTTGTTTTATTTTTGCAGCTACAACCTTCACCACTAGAGGTCCTGTTGAAGCTTAAATAAATAGAGTCTGAGGCCGGAGATCATTTTCAGCTCATGGGGGATTTTATTTAGACATCATACTTCAATCAGGACGGTCAGCAGAATCCCAAATCCCGACAGTCAGTTCAGCCCTTTTATAGGTACATGCATGATAACACTTGAAGCCGGATGGCTTATCCAAACTCAGAGCTGTGTTTTTTTGGCTATCGCTATGGTCATTATGATCCATGGTCGTTATGACCCAGAAGCTAATCGATTAATATCTGGTCACTTAGAAAACAGAAGATAACAAATTCCTGCTACGGTAAATATTTAACCTGAAGTCAAACATGGACGGAGCAGTGCTCTGAGGCCTTCCAGGGTTGCTGGACCACATAACAATCCGAAGCAACCAACAACACTTATGGTCTGACTATAGTCCGATATAAAATTGTGAATGTCATGCATACAAAGATCATGGGTAAAAGGTCATCGGCCACAACAATCCTCCCTATGATGATAACATCATCATTAAATGACCTTTTTTTTGGAGGGGGGCAAAGAAACAACGTAAACAAAAGAGCACAATGAATGTGTAATTTTTAAAAACTTTAACTGGCCCAACACATGGACACACTAGATGACTGGAGAACTAAAACAGTAGGTGAAAACAAAAACATGAGCTGAAGTGACAAAATGATGAACTGAACTGTATTGGAATGTTTACTTTGTGAAGAGCCTTGAGACGACTCTTGTCGTGATTTGGCGCTATAGAAATAAACTGAATTGAATTGAAAATGCGATAGTAGTTATATAAAACAACTATGCAAATATAATGCATGACTATAGGTTAGTCACAGACTGTAACACTACTGACAGTCACTTCAAGGACGCATGCACACCCTGCAAAGAGGCAAAAAACCTGTGAGCTGTAAACACAGGCAAAAATTCCTCAATGGCGATCGACCTTATGGTCCCAGAGCACGCATGCAGAGTTTGTCTAAGGACATCTTCTGACATTCGGCAACATTGGACATCAAAAAGAACACACAAAACAATAAATGAGCTATATTAATGAAGTCTATTTTCCTTGTTGGAGGTCTACTGGTGGATGAGGGCCTTTGGACAAGTGTCCTTTATTGATCAGCAAAGCAACAGCCCAGATCCTTTGGCTCGATCCTCTTCACCAGAATGATTGGAAGTAGCAGAAATTCCGTTGCAGCCGCTTCAGCTCGTAGCATTCAAGTTCCTTTTAGGGCAGCACGTGTTTGCGGCCTTCCTCCTTCCCACGGTGAGCAAAATGCAACATGTCAATAAGAAAAACTGGGATTAGTGTCCCAATTGTTTAAAACCTATGTGTAGAAAACTTCTACATTGCTAAATTTAGACCTCCAGATAAGTCTTCCATGCTCGCATTCACAACTCTAAATTTGTGTTGGGTTTGCAAATAAACATTCATATCCAGCCTTATGATCTACATTATAGTCATTGATTTGTCATAGCACACTCCCTGAAAACACGTTTGTTCTGGATTCATCGTTGGCAGTGTAACACTTAAATATATTACATTTAATTAGGAATTACTTTTTATAATCTTAGATCCACCTGGCCTAAGTGGCTCAAATAAAGGCTCTAAATACATTTTAACATCTGACTTGGCCTATACCATACAATCCTCCCTGAGGAGGGTAAAAGCAAAACAATCACATCTCAGTAACTGATTCAAAAGTAGATCTAACAAGAGGTCTCCATTGGTTTTTCTTGTTTTAACACAGTATTATGATGTTTCATTTACCTTTAATCACTGACGGTTTCGGCGAGTACTGTCGCCATCTTCAGAGTCACGCCGACTTGACGGCGTCACTTCCGCTGTTTATTTGCAGGCAGTGAGGGGCGTTGCCGCCCCCTACTGCCTGCGCCTTCCTGGTCGATCACCACGTCCCAAGAACCAGAAAACAAGAAAGAACAGAACCAAAACCAGCGATAACCCTACCATACATTAAAGGAATAACAGAAAAAATAAGATATGTAATGTCAAAACATAACATAAACACTCCAATAAAACCATACACGACCGTCAAAAAAGGACTAGTACATCCAAAAGACGCAATAACACAGGAACAAAAATGTGGAGTCGTTTACGAAATTCCATGCAAACTCTGCAATAAAACATACATAGGAGAGACATGACGCCAACTCAACACACGCAAAATGGAACATAAAAAGGAATGTGAAAAAGAAACGAGCCGAACGCACACCAGAGCAGCCAAAGAGGAAGCAGAAAACACAATAAGGAAATCAGCCATAACAGACCACTGTGCAAGAGAAAACCATATAATGGACTGGGACAGCACACAGATCATAACAACAGAACAACAAAAATACAGACGATGGATAAAGGAAGCGATCGAGATAAGGAGACGTGGACCCAGGACCATGAATAGGGATGAAGGAGTGTACACGCTGGATCATTCATGGGACGTGGTGATCAACCAGGAAGGCGCAGGCAGTAGGGGGCGGCAACGCCCCTTACTGCCTGCAAATAAACAGCGGAAGTGACGCCGTCAAGTCGGCGTGACTCTGAAGATGGCGACAGTAGTCGCCGAAACCGTCAGTGATTAAAGGTAAATGAAACATAATACTGTGTTAAAACAAGAAAAACCAGTGGAGATGAAAAATAAACACAGGAAGAACATAACAAGAAGTTCTAACAAGAGGTGAACTGTAATTAAGTATTAAACAGATACGCTACATGGTCATTGCACGGTCGCTGCAACTAGTCAATTCCCACTAGTCAAAGATAAATGTCAAAAACACTAACTGTAGCATGGTACCCTTTAAACTCCATTGAAATTAGGAAAAATACAGTAAGAAACAATCACCATGTAGTTGATCAAAATTCACAAATGCCTTTTTCATTTTTGTCTTTTATTATTTATTCACTTATCTCAGGTAACTCCAGTCTGTCATAACGGCAGTGCTATCAAATGTAGGCCATGTCCTATTCATATAACCTAATTCCTGTGCTAAACAAAATGAATCCCATATTTCAGAATTGAACTATTGACTTCCTGGCAATATTTTAGCATCTATAAGTGTGGCTGTGATGATGTGAATGCAGGCATGGAAACTAATCTAGGGTGTAATTGCATTTTCCTCATCTTGAATATTGCATGCTAGAGACGTGGATGACAGATGCTCCCGTAACAAAATGATGCATGATTATTGTTGATGTTGTCGCTTGTCCATTGTCCTCATCTACACCTCCTCCAGCAGAAGCCCCATCAGGAAAAACTCCTTCAGTCCTTGTCCCAGGACTCCACGTGGTTACATGAGAGTCAGTCCTTCTTCTCCCTCGGTCACCATGAAGCACCAGGATGACGCTCACACAGGTCGAACCAGACACCCAGACCTCTCAGGAACCGTTTGCTTAGGGACTAAAGGTTATGCACAAAACGTTCTAACTAACTGACCCTAGCATCTATTACTAAAACATCAAACACATATAGTCACAAACAGCAGGCACAGTTAAAGGTAAGGTGATGTCACAACAAAGACATGTAGGGACACACATACACAGACGTACACACATACAGACAAAAACACATGTACATAGACACACACATATATACACACATATACAGAGAGAGAGAAAGATGGGGTCATGTGTAGAGACTTCTCTAACAGCCAGCGTCGCCACTTGTGTTATGGAGGAAAAATTACTTTAAAAAAGTAAAACATGCTGCAAATAATCACTTAACGAGTATGCAAATGATATATATATGACTATACTCTACTACCATTCATGGGTTTTATAATGGTACCAGTAAAACTGGCATGATTAGGTGCCTTGTACAATGCAATCTTAAAATACGCTTTATCAATTTGACTTTATAAGCTAATTATTTCAGGATCCTGAATCAGAATTGATTGATCAACTTAGAACATTTCCAATAGATTTGTTCTGTTTCCTCAAAGCTTGAGCACCTGTGTATGGCCATCAACCAAACAACCAACAAACCAAACACTTGATTAAACACCCGATCAAACAAACAGATGCAGGCAAACACGTCTCATGCATGCCTCTGTGCACTCTTACATACATTCTTTCAAACAGAATGTCAAACGTAAACAAAGGTGTGAAACTCATTCATGCATATTAGTTGAAAGCATCCTTCCACTAGCCTGGCAAGCCATCCTATATATGTGAATATATAGTCTGGCCACGAACCATTGAAGGCTCTCAGTCAAGAGGTGGGATCTACGGTTGTCTTTCAAAATGTCAGCACGCAATTGGATAGCGCTAGGACCAATCAGAGTAACGAACAACGTGACATAATCACAACGACGGTAAAGCGGGACCTGAGCGGGACCCACCAATGGCGTCAATGATTTCTGTGGTTTTTGTATAAAAACATGTGAATATCAGGTGTACTGGGACATTGCACTACTTTGTTTGATAAAAATAAGAAGCCGCTAAGTATATCAGACAGACTTACGCACGTTGGAGTCTAAATAATCCAATGTTGATGACAAAGCCGTTTCAAACCAACGTGGCTCCGGCGCTGCCACCATGTTGCTTGGGTTCGCGGCCGCAGCACTGACGTCATCGGCTACTCCCGCTCTGTGACTGGCCCATGATATAGAGCGCTGTGATTGGCTCAACCAAAACTATAGCGAGTTGTGATTGGATAGACACAGCAGTGGTTTGGGCTGCGAGGGTTCCAATGAAGCGTGCCTAGACCAAACTCTGCAAAGCAAGAATTTGGTCTAGTTCACTAGGCTAGCCTTCCACCTCTTAAGCAACTAAATTCTATATGCAAAGTCTCATGCTGCACAGAGTGAAATCAAACACAAATAGATAACCTATCAGTGGGCTTTAAATTATAACTCCAAGTTTCTGCAGCTTGAGGTGACACAACGTTGTCACATAATTTTCCATATTAACGTCACCGTGTGATCCTGTTATTCAGAAGCCAAGACAAACAGGGTACCACAAATTCCCTAAACCAAATTGCACTGAGAGTCTCCAAAAATCCAGACTGTTTGTCAATTTTAATTTAAAAATTATTTCATAAATCCAGAAAATCCTAATTATTCCACTGCTAATTAAACTCAGTTATAGGGGTTGCTCGTATTTATTTACTATGTTTATTCTTAAATCCTAAAATCAGAATTAATCGTTTGTTTTTACAGCAATTTTGCCTTATTTATTCAGCTAAATACATGTCGTTGAGTTTTCCCGTTTCCTTTTTCCTTCTGTGAAACAAGTTTATATCTTTTGTTTATTTATTTTTTCATTTATTTATTTATTTAAACCTCCAGAATTTAACTTCTTAACCAAATAAATTTCTTACTTAGGTTATAGCCATAAGTTGTCTCTTTTCTCTATTTGTGTCGGAATAACTGCCAGACATAAACAAAAATTAAAACAGATTTTATATAATACTGTAGTTCAAAAGCAAATCAACTTTTCTTTTTTTTAATAAATAAAAAATCCCAAAGCTTCTCTTGTTCCATCATCCCATCCTGTTGCATTTAAAAATGTTGCAATACTACTGTTTTCTGTAGCATATCAGCCTACAGGATTTAACATCTAAGTGATCATTTCCCCTTATCACCTAATTATTAAAGGAACAATAATTCAATAGGACATTTAAGTTATTTACTACCAGGCCAATAAATAGAATCAAACACAACTTTTAAGTTCAAATATAAAATAAGGATGGCCTATAGTTATGTGAAAACTTGACACTCAGGGTTTTCCAAACGTTTACGAATCATGCATTCAATAACTTATGTTGAAAGATTTTACTGATGTACATCTAATGGTGAGTTGGACTAAATCCCAGGATATTAATTCTGTTTTTCAAAGCTATTTTACACTTAACTATGTATTCTAGTGTGATTGTCAACTTCACAATTCTGACATTCCACTCAATCAACAGATTTTTCCAAAAAAAGCTTTTACTACGACCTTAACTGCAGCAAGCACTATCCTCACCGGAGGAGACAGTCCCTTTGATGTTTGATGCTTCGTTCATAGCTCCAGGATGACCTCAGTCAGTGATTAAAGTTCACATGGTAGCACACATGCTCCTCCCGTTTTCGTTCATCTGAAGCTGGACCAACAAGCTTCTGTCCCATGTTTTTCACACCATCTTGATGTTGTAAACAGTATGCTTTGCAGTCTGTGATGAATGACAGATAAGTCCATCCACAGCTTTGAGGCGGTTTCTGGGTGGGGGCCAGACCCAGGGCATTAGGCAGGAAACATATTCAGCTGGCTTTTGTCTCTGTGACAGATCAACCCAGTGAAGATCATGTCCGCTGCAACAAAAATCCTCCCTAAACTATGTTGATTAAGTTGAAATGACAGAATTTTCTCTTTAATGAGCCAGTAATGGCTATTAACAGTTAGTTGACTTAACTGATTCAAAGCTTCATCTAAATTACTTCCTAGGAAACAGAAATGTTTTAAATGATCAAAAGAACAATTCAGAACTGCATCTCAACAATCTACAAATCAACTCCTGACCTGCGTTAATAGTCCAACACTAGTTTATTCCCGTTACCTGTTTCCTCCATCGGATCTTTATTTAATTTTCAGTTATTATTATATTTTTTATTTTGAGAGAACGACTGCCAGCCATTTAAGTACAGCATTTTAGCTAAAAGCACACAGGACTAAAGTTAAAATCACAACAGCCTATTTATTGGGACGCAAAAATTAAATGTACTAAGAAAATTATTCAAATAGTTTAAGTGTTTTCTTATTATTCAGTCATCTTAAAATTCCATCAATGACGTCAATGGGTCCCAGAGTTGGGGACAGGACAACTGCTGAATCTATTTTTCTAGCCAGATTTACAGCAAACTGTTTCCAAAAACCTAAACAAAAAAGATATAAATAGATGACTGAAACGAACTGGAGCAAACGCTGTATGCCTTGAGTAATGTCGCTTTTTAAGCACGTTTGTATCGTCAATTCAAACACATCCAAGTTCGCATGTCCTAAAACTCACAGTTGAATAGTTCAGAGGCAAAAAGTGAGAGATCTACTCTCGGCAGCTGACCGTGCTATTTTGGGCAAAGTCTGTGTAGGCGGGGTCAGGCCTCCAATCAGAAACGGGAGACAGTTGCTCTGGCCGTCCCACAGCAAACATCTCCAACGAAGCATGGGCCACACTGCTGGCTTTCAGCAACTTCATGTCGTGCCAGGACTAAAAATTGCATAGAATATATAGAAACAAAATGAAAGCAGCGTCTTCATGCTGAAACAAATAATATCCACTCACTCACTTGAACAGAGACAGAATTTTTGTCAGTTTAATAAGTCAGTCAAACAAAAACAAGTCAGTTTTCCTCATTTATTCACTCCTATAAACATATATTTTTACACATTTGTGTTCCAGCTGGCAAACGTGATTAACGTTCCTTCTAAAATTTGTAAAGTTAAGTCAAGGAAATTGTCATTTACCAATTCTTTAGCAATGTGAGCTGGACTCACCAACACAGACACCACCACTCAACACAAAGACTAAAATACACAAACACAGACAGACCAGAACCACTGCCACAGCAGCGAAACTGCACCATAACTCCTTACAAATAACACAAATGCTGCAGTTTAATTACTCCAGCATCAATAACATCATCAGCATCACCTCCACCTTTTTAAAACTCACCCCTTTTCCTTCAACTTTCTCTTTTCTTTCCTTAACTTCCTCTTTTCCGTTCTTCAACTTACTCTTTGTCTTTCTTTCACCTTACCCTTTACTTTCTTCAACTCTTGTTTAGCACAACTCACCCTAATACAACAGCTCTTTAGGCAAACCAAACAGGACCACACTCAGGTCAGATTCAACCAAACTTATGCACAGAACAAGGTGGAATATGAAGCGTATTTTAAACAGCCTTTCATGCAAAGATTAGTGTTTATAACAGCACAAGTCACCACATGCACAGACAAAGCACACTTGTCAATTTTAAAGCTTTCAAAAATTGCAGTGGTATTACCACTATTTCTACTTCTACTAATGTCGGCTTTTATTATAGTCTAGACTTTATTTGTTCAATTTTCTTTCCAGCTGGAAATTTGGGTGGGGGCCGAAATTTTTGTCTGTAAAATTTATACTTTAAACATTATTCAATTATTTTTTTGTAACACTTCAGTGTGTTTGACACTTTAATTATTTTTTTCCTTTCTTCCTTCCCCAGTTGGACTCTACCACGTGCGCGCGCACACACACACACACGCACACACACACGCACACACACACACACACACACACACACACAGACGCAGCCGCTCTAAGACTGCTCACCCAATTACAAACAACTGCAGTTTATTCTCAACTCAAGACATCACAACAGGCCTACAACTTCTCGCTCTGCCAAACACCACGAGGGAATCTCCTCAATTTTACACTTCCTTGGAAATCTGAATTACGGCAAAGCCTCAAGCGCTTTAATCCGGCATCAAGCCAACACAAAAAACTTCATGACGTCAAACGGCCTTTATCACATCTGCTTTGCCAAAAACAGAGAACACTTCTCAAACAAATTTAAATCTCGTCCATGAACTTAACCGAAACCAGGCAGTCTTACCGCGCGCTTCATCTGGCATCAAGCCAACACAATAAATTCTGGCACAGTGGCCCAGCGATTAAAACCGCTTTTAATAACAATAACTCTGGTTCTGTTAACATGCGAATAAAAACCGCAAAACAGTAGAGTTTCTCTCTCAGCACTGCTTCTGACCTCATCTGTCAGGAACCACAAAAAACAGAAAAATCCTGGCAAAGTGTCTACGCACTTTGCCCATCCGGCTAGTTCTGCACCAGATCTGGGATTCAGCAGCTGGTCCGGCCGTCCAGTAATTCGTTTCCCTCTTAAGATTGTTTATACGTCAAGAATGACACAGCTGCTTCTCATGCATGAGAAAACATGAGCTTACTGAATCTCCGATCCCAACTCTGAACAAAAAAAAGATTTAGTCAGAACAGGGACGTACCTGTGGCTGCCTGCAGGAATGAGGGAGCCCCAAAAAATGATGTTAGTACTTCACAGGCCTGCTCAGAACTCCCCGGGTCCGACAGGCAGCCAAAAGGCTGTGGAAAGTCCACTGTTCACCCTTCGTGGTCGCCAATTTGTTGCTTCAACAGTCCCTATGGTGGTCATGTTCCATATTCAACCTTTAACTCCAGTGATTCCTGTTGTTATTCTTGTAATTTTTACAAATTTAACGTTTAGCTTTAGTTGTTTAGTCAGTGGTTCCAGGTTTGGTTTCTGAATGAATCCATGTAAAACGTTAACTTTCATGTTGCAGCAAATGATTACTTTGTATTTAAATGTTTTACTTCTCTTCAACAACATTGGTCCTGAGATATGATTGGAAATTTTAAATGAATGAGCAGAAATAAAATAATAATTTTGGGACTTCCAAGGATGCTGCTGAATGAAATGTGCTACTGATCTGGAAACTCTTTTAACTCACATGAACAGCAGCTTAGTCTTTTTTTTTTTCCCCATGTCCTGTTTGGCTGTGTAGCAAACAGAATTGATGTCTGAGTGTCTAAAACGAGCCCAACAGTTTTATTCTCACAGGTGGATCGTTATAGATTCAGCTATAACACCCTGCCTGATATCAGAACTTTATTAGAAATGTTTTCGGTTGGTTAAAATTTCAACAGACATGGAAATGAAAGAGAAAGGGGGGAAAGACGACAAAGGGGGGGAGTTTACAAAAATAAACAATAAAGGATGCAAAAGAATCCACTTCTAGACCTGCAGAAAGAGAAAGAGAGAAAAAAGGGGCAAAAAAATACAACAGAACCAAAACATCACTGCTCCAACAACATGAGGATGTATAACAGCAGCAATTTTAGCTGAAAAGCACACGGTAATAAATCCTAGTGCATATAGTGCCAACCACAGCCTTACGTTGTGTTAAAAACACCCAAGCCCATATGTTACAGCCCTTGTGTTTATATATTTTATTTTCTCCTCTGGTTTCCTCCCTTCCTGTGTGTGTGTGTGTGTGTGTGTGTGTGTGTGTGTGTGTGTGTGTGTGTGTGTGTGTGTGAGAGAGAGAAGTCAAGCCACACCTGGATCCTCTCCCACTAAATGACTCCACCTCAGCTGTCCCTGGTGCAATCAGGCTGGCTCTGCCATAAAATAGCCAGCCTGTCTTCAGTTCAGGGGGGCAGCAGGACGGAGTGGTTCTCTGGACTGTTGTCTCCCCGGTGGCTTTTTGGTTTTAAACTTTGTATGATTTGGTTTTGTGTTAAATAACAACTTGTCTCGGCTTTTATTTCCCTTTTTTTTAGGCGAAGACTGAGGTCTTAAGGGAATACACTTTTGGAGCTAAGGCTAAGTTACCAGAGACCTTTTGGGGAAATTGTTCAGGTCTCTACACATAAGTGTTTTGGTCAGCAGAGACTCTGGGTACAGTTGTTATCGTTTTGGCCACCGGTTTAGTTAGTCATCTTGTGTTTATTGTTCAGTTCCCTTTGTAAATAAATGGGTTCAATTATTTTTGCACCCGAGCATGTGTCCATAATTATTACTCAGGTCACCTAGACGACCTGGGGCGTAACACCATACTTGTGAGAGCACCATGTGAGTACCTGTGTTGTGTACACGCGTTTGTGTATGTAAGGTTTCTCTAGAGGAATGTCCAATAGTGAGTGTGAGAGGCCACAGACCTGCCCCCAAAGACCCAAGGAGGATGGAGAAGATCCAAGCCCTGAGATCCCAAGGTCTCCCCAGAGGTGGGGACCCCAGAGAGACCGCCACCGGAGCAGCCCCAGCCCCTCTCCCGATGGGCGCAGAGGCTCTCCCGGGGGGGCCAACCAGCAGTCGTGCCAGAGGCCCAGGAGATGACGACGGCAAGCCTCCAGCCCAGCCTGAAGCCACCCACCCGAAGGTAGACTGAGCTCGGAGCTCTACAGCCCGTGATCCAAGGGCGCCCAACCCCGCCAGAGATCCGCCAGGGCCCAGGGTCCAGGCCCCTCCAAGCGGCCACCGGGAGCTAGCTGACAGCTGCAAAAAAAAAAAAACTTTCAGCCCCACATACGAGAGCTGCAAATATGCAGGCAGACCGAGGTATCACCCACCAGCAGGAATCGAGGCAGGGGGAGGGGAGGTCAAGATGTTATAGCATCACAAGATGTCCCAGGAGAGGGGAGGAGTCCTAAACTCTACCTGACACATAGGCAGTCACACACAAACACAGTCACACACTCCCACCCTCTTACTCACTCAAAAATACATTCGACCTAGACACACAAGAATGCACGTAATACACCCACTCACACTCCCCATACACACCCTACACACTCTGGTCTGATACAGCTGCACACTGGGCACAACCACTACTGGACTCAGAGTTGGTCCTGTTCTAACTGGGGTGATGATGAACAGGCAACCCCGGCCAGCGCAGAGCAAAGTGACCCACCACCCCAGACCCCAACCAGACAGCCAGCTCCCACTCCTAGTCTCCACCCCCGGGCAGCGAACCGAGAACAGTAGTGTGGGAAGACCCCTAGTCTCCCTCCACCTGCTCTAATGTGGTGTTGATGTGTGTTGTTAGAGTGCATTTTGCGGTTGGGGGGGATGGGGCAGCGCAGACATCATCCAGCCTACACCATCTGGTGTCAGCACACAACCCCAATTCCCTCCCCAGAACGGTCGGTGTCTAGGTGCAGTTTAAAATTGGAAGTGGGCACCGGCACCCGAGGAGATGCTGAGTGATCCCCCTCTACAGGTGCCGTTGAGTGTGTGCCCCCCTCCAAGGCCCTAAGTCTGAATCTGCATGAAATGTCATTGATGGAAGTGTTTAATATGCAAATTAAAATTGGGGCACATGCCGCCACGTGACTGCAGAGATGGGAATCATACCCGCACCCACAGAACTAGCCCTTACCCCAAGACCCTATGTGTATGTGTGTGTGGTGATGTGATGGAGCAGGAGGAGGGAAATGTCTGAGGATGGGGAGGAAAGACTGGAGGGCCTAAGCCCTCCCAGGGAGCCAGCTCCCCCGCTGACCCCAATAAGCACCCCCGTTCCCAGACACCACCCAGGGCAAGGAGACCCCAGCCCAGCTGGTCTGGGCCCACCGCAGCAACGTCAGAGAGCCCCACGGAGCCCAAGGTCGCCAATTCAGCCCCACCCAAGCAGAATATCTACTCCCACCCTCGCATTTGATCAACATCCAGACTACACAAGACATTAGACACCCAGGCAGAGTTGAGTCCTCCCCCTCCCGGAGATCCCCCTCCCCCACGATGGAATAGAAGTGTTCCTGCCAGTTGAGGAGGTACCAAGGTCCACCTGAGGCTCCTGAGTTAGGGCCAGGCTCTGCCGCATGCACCTGCCCATGCCCCCGGCAGCATGCAAGCAAGGACCCAGTCTCGCCAGGCCCAGCCCAGACCCTCTGACCAGGGACGAGTGCCCCCAGACCCCAGGCCACCGGGTCCTCACCCAGACCCACCCAAGAGTGATATAGCTATCAGGCAGTGGCCTGTGACCCCCGTCAAGACCTCCCAAGGCCCCACACACGGCCGCCATAAGGACACCCCCAAGGTCACCCAAGCACCCCCAGAACGGGGCGGAAGCCCCCCAGCACCAGACCCCCCAACGAACCCACTCCTAGGGAACCCTAGGATGCTCCAAACTCAGATCCTCCCCCACTCAACCACAGCATCCTTCAGGACAAAGTCAATGACCCCTCATCATCGCTATGTGATGGAACTGATCAAAGGAGCCCAGAGAGATTGATTTGATGTGGAGGCAGAGGCTGTCTCAAGTGTAATATGGTCTAACAAAAGATTTCTATACTGGTTAATGCAAAGATTATTTTTATTTTTCCAGTTTATGAGGATATCTTTCTTAGCGATACATATGGCAGTCAGAACCACGTGAACCGATTTAGTTTCTATGGGGACGTCGTCCAGGTTTCCCAGCAAGCACAGTGAGGGGGAAATTGGGATATCACATTTCAGACACTTTGACAGGTCTTCTCATACTCTGCACCAGAATCCCTGAACCGGTGGGCAAGACCACAGTGTATGGATATAATTATCCGGAGTGTTGTCCGTGCCGTGTGTACAGGTGTCATACAGCATAAACCCCATTCTGAACATCTGATGACCTGTATAATGTACTCTGTGCAGATTTTGTATTGAATTAATTGTAAATTGTGGTTCTTGGTCATTTTAAAGATTTTTAAACAAGTCTGGGACCAGAAGTTCAGGTCAAAGCTGACTGACAGATCTACCTACCATAGGAACTGCTATTGAATCATCTATTCTGGACAGTGTCTTCTATATTTTAGACAGTAGTTTGGGGTGGGTGAAATTAAAGAAGTCCAATACCCTTGATGGTGTTAGTAATTCTACTTTATTAAGCTTAAATTTATGTTTAACTACAGATTTTATTTGTTGATATTCTAAAAATCTATTCTTGTCAATCCCATATTGGGAGACTATTCTGGTAAATGGGATCAAATCTATTCCTTCAAAGATATGTTCCAGGTGTAAGATTCCCTTACCCGTCCAATCTGAAAGGCTCATCATATTGTTGTTTTGTAGAATGTCAGGGTTGTTCCAGATGGGTGTGCGCCTACATGGGATTAGTGAAGACGCTGTCATGGTTAGATATTCCCACCATGCTGATACTAATACTTTTAAAACTTTCATGTCTTTTAATGTTTGAGCTGATAAATGGTAGGTCCGAAAGCTCTATATTATTGCAAAGTGTCTGTTCTACATCTAACCAGGACTCGTCTAGTGGGTTAGGCTTCAACCATCTGGATCTGTATTGGAGCCTGTTGGCTAAGAAATAATGATAAAAGTTGGGTGGATCCAGCCCTCCTCTATCTTCGGCCTTCTGTAGTGCTGTTAAGCTAATAGCGGGGGTTTATCCTTCCAGAGGAATTTAGTGATGGAGGAGTCCAGAGACCTAAACCAATCAGATGGAGGCTTGTTTGGAATCATTGAGAATAAATAATTGATTCTTGGTAAAACCATCATTTTAATGATAAAATAAGTGAGACACTTGTTTTAATAAGTGGAGTTTAATGGTAACAAGTGCACTGTGGTGTCTGGTGTCCTTCACTTGGTTTTCTGTCAGTTATTCAGTCTTTTATGGACATCAACCTGGAAGCTTGTCCTAAGAATACATTTGCTCAGAGAGCTCTTGAAATCCACTACTGATGATGTGTGTTTTCTGGTTCTTTACTCTGATAATAAAGGTGGTTCTTGTAGTTTTTCCCACTAGTTGTCCATCCTTGCATGGAGCGCTGGAGAGAAGAGGCTCCGGTCAGCCTCGCATTAGCCGTCCTGCCTGACAACAAGACCCCCATCTTCTGGTGTCATAGCGTCTGGTTTTGTCTGATGGTGGGACACCAGAACATCTGGGTTAGAGTGGAGTTGAGTTTCTACTTGAGCTCTATCCTGGATGCATTTATTCCAGAAAGACTCATAAATTGAAAGTCCTGAAATGACTGAAAGCTCATTGGATGGTATGATTTTTGTTTCCACACATCTATTCACTTTTAGTTCTGTTTGTTCACTTTGCATAACCCTCCCGCAGCCTCCGCGGGGTCAGCCAGACCCCTGTGACCAGAGCACTTTTAAAAATAATTAAATTAACAAAGACCAGCAGCCACGCACTGACGGTCCTCACGGGGTCCAGCGAACCCTTTGAGCTGACTGGCTGTGAAGTGTGAGCCTTTGTGATAAAAAAAACAAAAAACATCCAACAGCTTTGCCACACACACACACACACACACACACACACACACACACACACACACACACACACACACACACTCACATCAAGTGTACTCTGCACCCTTTGCACGGCAAAGATAAGGACAGCGGGAGGGTTAAAGCCACTCAGTTTAAGCTAACATGTTTTTGGTCTGTA
Source organism: Aphyosemion australe (assembly GCA_006937985.1). Lineage (NCBI taxonomy): Eukaryota > Metazoa > Chordata > Actinopteri > Cyprinodontiformes > Nothobranchiidae > Aphyosemion > Aphyosemion australe. The sequence goes on from SSNS01000604.1 coordinate 283,916, forward strand.
GGAGGAAACGGTTGTGGGGAAAATGGTGTTTCTGTCAGTTTCTGTTCCTGATGTATTTTGGCTCAAAGGCTCTGATGGCTCTCGCAGCTCGTCTGACGCCACTCTCTCCCCGGCCCCGTCTGCTGGTGCTGGAATGGGCCGATGTTTCACTTTGAGCTGGTTCAGCATTTGACCTCTCGTTTTCCTACTCTCCCGGTTCGTTAGAATCTTCTGATCGACAAAGAACGAGCCAAAAACGACGCCTCATTGCACTTAACGTAAACTCTTTATTTCTTTAACTCAGTGTCACTTGGGGAGATTCTGCAACCATCTCCCACCGTATAATGGCGAATCTGAATCTTGACAGCAAACACAGATTATATTCTTTCTCAGGGTCATATATCTGGTTTCCCTGGTAACAGACATTTCTTACGGTATCTGGCTCCAGGAATGGAGCCATCTGGTCTAAACTCTCCCCTGTCTTATCTGTTATCCTCCCTTCTCCTCCAGTTTATGACCAGAAAGACAGACCTTCACCTGAGATGAGAAGCGTCCTGCTTTAGCTGGAACTCACAGCTTGATGTAAACATGCATAAATCATGGTTGAATGCAGATCAATAAAGAGTACAAGAATCATACGTGTATCAATCAACCTGGAAAGAAAAGTGATTAACATGTTTGATTAACTGGATTCTACATTCTAAGATTAAAGGCACACTAATATAATTCCCAACAAAACTTGTCCTAAAAAATTTGTAAATAAATAAATAAATAATGTACATTGGCCACTGATCTTATTTTATGATCCAAAACAATATGTAACATTTTGTCATCCATCCAGTTTCTTACACTGATCTGGAGTCGGGTCACAGGGGCAGCAGCCTAAGCAGGGAGGCCCAGACCTCCCTCTCCCCAGCCACTTGGGCCAGCTCCTGTCTCAGCTGCAAATCCTCTGCTGGTCTGCCAAGTGGCTGCAGAAGCCTGGATGGAGCATGGTTGTGTCATCACTGCCCCGCTTCTCCTCATCCAGGGAGTCTGAAGTCCTGATCCCTCCTCCCCAGGACTGTAAATACTAACCCCCAGTGTCTCAGAGTAGCAAGGGTAGCTGGATTTATGTCTGCAGGATCCCTGTCCAGTCTTCCTAAAGAAGAGTTTAATCAGCAGAAATGTGACCGTGAGTTCACAGACTGCTTGTTAACCCACTGCCAGGACCAGAGTGGGTTTTCACACGGATTACCACCCAGTGTCCAGAGCAGTGGGTACAACCAGAACGCTAACTGCTAGCTGCATGGTTACAAAAGTTGGTGGGTGAGCATTGTTCCAGGGCGATGGTGGCAGAGGAGTTAAGTGGTCGCCTTGCAATCGGAAGGTCGCAGGTTCGCGACCCACTCAGTCTGTCGCTGTCGTTGTGTCCTTGGGCAAGACACTTAACCCGCCTTGCCTGCTGGTGGTGGTCATAGGGACCGGTGGTGCCAGTGTACGGCAGGCCCCGCCTCTGTCAGTGCGCCCCAGGGCAGCTGTAGCTACGATGTAGCGCATCCCCACCAGCGTGTGAATGACTGAATGTGTTGTGAAGTGCCTTGGGGGGTTGTAGAACCCTAAGAAGGCGCTATACAAATACAGACCATTTACCATTTAGACTTATATGAATATTTGTTTCTATATTAACATTTTACTATTTATTGATGAGCATTATTACATTTTGTATTATTGTATTGGTCTTACCGTATTATTTATTGACTGCTCATATGTTTATTAGCCAAGTCTGAGTATAGGAAAGGCCTGCAGTGTCAACCAGTGAATTAGAGAAGAAGGAACAGTGTTCCATTAAGGGAGGGCAGACAGATAGGAGAGAAGGAGCAAAGTGTCCGGGGCCCGCTGATGGATTTGTTTCAGATTTCCTAAAGACATGAGTTTTAGATTCTGTTGATCTGATGAAGAAAGTTTGTTGTTGAAAATGTAAAAGAATGAAGCTGCTGAGCAGGAATCCAGGAGGAGGCAGCAGAGACGGTGTAGCAGGACAGAGCAGCAGCAGAGCAGGAAGATCCTCTGATGATCCTCTGTCAGATCCAGAGGAACACACAGCATGTGTTGGTTCTACTGGATCTAAGTGCTGCCTTTGACACAGTAGACCACACTATTCTTTTAACGCGGTTAAAACGGATCGGCCTCTCTGGTGCTGTTCACAGATGGTTCACATCTTATCTCACAGACAGGACTTTTATGGTGAGTCTGGATACCTGTTCCTCTAGGGTCCACAGCATCACATGTGGTGTGCCCCAGGGATCAATTTTAGGCCCTGTGCTTTTTAACATCTATATGCTCCCTCTTGGCGATGTCATCAGGAGACATGGGGTGAATTTTCACAGTTATGCTGATGATACACAGTTGTACATATCCGTGTCTCCTGATGACACACAGCCAATGGATGCACTTTTTAACTGTATTTTAGACATTGAATCCTGGATGGCAGAAAACTTTCTCCAGCTCAACCAGGACAAAACTGAGATTTTAGTCATTGGTTCTGAGGCTCAGAGAGAGAAACTTTTACCAAAACTACAATCAATGTCTTTTAATCCTTCTTCACAAGTGAAGAACCTGGGCGTCATCTTTGACTCTGAGCTGACTTTTATCCCACACATTAAAAATATCACAAAAATAGGTTTTTATCATCTAAAGAACATCGCCAGAGTCCGCCCCATTCTCTCTCGGGCCAATACGGAGACGCTAATGCATGCTTTTATCACCAGCAGAATTGATTACTGCAATGCCCTGCTTTCTGGTCTTCCTAAAAAGAGAACTTCAGGCTTACAACTTTTACAAAACTCAGCAGCACGAGTCCTGATGAGGACCAGGAAGCGGGAGCACATCACTCCGGTTTTAGAATCGCTGCATTGGCTCCCCGTATGTTTCAGAATCGATTTTAAGGTTCTCTTAATGGTTTTTAAGTGTCTTAATGGTCTTGGGCCTTCTTATCTCTCAGAACTGCTTTTACCGTACAAACCCTCGCGGTCTCTGCGCTCCTCTGGCAGCCGTCTCCTTGTTATCCCTAAAGTCAGGACACACACCCACGGCGAGGCGTCCTTTCAGTACTACGGCCCTCGCCTCTGGAACAGGCTGCCGGAGGACCTCAGGGCTGCAGAGAACGTTCATGTTTTTAAGAACAGGCTCAAGACCCACCTATTTAGCTTAGCTTTTAACTGATGATTTTTATAATCCACTGTTCATTTATTTATTTATTTATTTTTATTTATTTTATCCTATATGTTTTATTCAATCAGAGTTTTACTATCATTTAGAGATTCACCTTTTTAGCTTAGCTTTTATCTCATTATTTTTATTACTGATTTATTCCTTTTATTTATTTTATTTGTTCTATCAGAATTTTACTATCTTATATTTTAACCTTATTTTATCCTCTTCCGGTGTTTCCTCTGTGGGAGCCCTCTGCCCTGGGGGTGGTGGTCTGCTGTGGTGGCCTGGGTGGAGGTGGGGGTTTCCGCCCTCCCTCCCCTGGGCGCTTTGTGTTAGCGCCTCGGCTGCCGATGTGGATCTGCTGCTGTCGGGGCAGATGGCTCCCTTGATGGCGTTTCCTAACTTAGATGGTTTATCTCATCTGAACTCAGCCCAGTGTGTTACATTTTTATCATATATCCTTTAGCATGTGTTTCTGTGTGCGTGTGCGTGTGTGTGTGTGTGTGTGTGTGTGTGTGTGNAACAATCTTCCAAGGGCGGGATCTCACACCAGCGATGTGACTGGCTCTTTTGGTGCGTTCGATTTGTCCTCGGAACTCGGAAATCCGACTTCCGAGTAGGAAAAATCAAATAAAACGCCCCGCAAAGTCGGAACTCCCAGTCGGAAACTCGGACGTTTTTCAGAACTCCGACCTCGAAATCCAAGATGGCAGCGCCCTCGAAAACTGCTGTTTAGGTAGCTCTCAACGAACACATACGACGAATAAACAAAACTTTTAGTTTGTTCAAATTAGAGATGCAAGCGCTACATGTAACTTTTATTTCAAACACACTCTTATATGTGTGTCTTGTAAAATAAACAGACAAATCAAACGCACCAACAGTCCATCATTCGTGTTTGTTTTTTACCTATTTGACCTGATAAAAAAGTAAAAAATAAAATAAAAATAAAAAGTTAAACTGAATAATTGGAATTCCAACTTCTCCGACTACGGAAACCAGAACGCTGTTAACTCGGGTGTGACGTCATTCCTAGTTCCGAGTTCCGACTTCCGAGGTAAATCGAACGCACCATAAGTCCAACAGCAGAGAAAAACTACTTCCTGGAACCTTTAAGGTGGACTGGGTCAGTTCTCCAGACGTTTTGAGTTTTTATTTTCAGATGAACATTTTAATTTAAGACACTGACCTCTGACCTGTCAACTGTTCAGACATAAAAAGTCTCCATAACTCAAGGGATGAGCCAGAGTTGAGTCAACACACAACAGCCACCTTAAGAAGCAGATTTAAGGTGGACTGGGTCAGTTCTCCAGACGTTTTGAGTTTTTATTTTCAGACGAACATTTTAATTTAAGACACTGACCTCTGACCTGTCAACTGTTCAGACATAAAAAGTCTCCATAACTCAAGGGATGAGCCAGAGTTGAGTCAACACACAACAGCCACCTTAAGAAGCAGATTTAAGGTGGATCTTGAGTGTTCCCAGCAGCCTGTCACAGAGACAGTTTGTTCACATTTATTTAGTTAAATCAGTTTTGATTGAAATAAATGAGTTTATTAGGATTAAAACACTTTTCAAACAACCAGATTCACAAAACTAAAAGAACCAAAGAGGAAAGGGGCCAAGAGCAGAGAACCAGAGCCAACAGCTGATCCGACCACCTTAAACAGCTCAGTGTGAACTCATCAGGGGACATTCTAGTCCAGAATGACCTCTGACCTTCAACACTGCTCCACTAGACTTCAACCATCACAAAGAGCAGAACTCCCAGAACTGAAACACATCTCCATCTGGCTTTAGCTCCTGCTGGACTTGGATCACATCAGAGTGACTCTTGTAAATGATATTGATCTGATGTGAGTTTATTCCAGACTAGAAAAGCTGTGAAAAGCCCTGAAGAAACCAGCCTGACAGGACCTGAGCTCTAATGGGATTCTCACAGACGTGTTAGCAGAAAAGTTGCTCTGCAGCAGATGATCAGCTGGAGGATGAAGCAGCTCTCAGCTCCTGGTTCTGCTCTCTGATGGATTTGGTTCTGATTTCTTAAAGACATGAGTTTTAGATTCTGTTGATCTGATGAAGAAAGTTTGTTGTTGAAAATGTAAAAGAATGAAGCTGCTGAGCAGGAATCCAGGAGGAGGCAGCAGAGACGGTGTAGCAGGACAGAGCAGCAGCAGAGCAGGAAGATCCTCTGATGATCCTCTGTCAGATCCAGAGGAACACACAGCATGATGCTGGACTCTAGAGCTGTTCTCAGATCAGTTCCCACTCATCTCCACTTCTTCTGGTTCCTCTGCCAGTCACTGCTGGATGAAGCTCCCCTCTCCTCTCCACCTGAAAAAATCAGATAGGAACTGGAATCAACTGGAATCGTTCAAATTCAAACGATGCTCAACCCTATTCATCATATGATCAGTGTTCTCTTTCTACTGATTAGAAACCAGAAGAAAACTAAATGTGACATTTAATGTTTTACATCTATAAGGAACAAAGTGGTCAATAGCAGCTTTTCTGGTTTACTTCTACACACCATCAGAATAGAACAGACTCCACTGAAATAGCAGCTGAAAGTCAACCCTTCTACATGATTAGGTTCACCATCGCCCTCTGGTGGCCTCATCAAGCATTACATGACCCAATGACTAAAGCAGCACCTTCCCTAAACTTGTTTCTGTTTGTTTCTCAGGGCTGCTGCTTCAATGGAAAACTAAACAACAACAACAAAGTTTCTCCAGAAATGTTTTTCTGCCCTAAATAAAAATATCAAAGTGGTTTTAGGTCATAAAGTCAAGAGAACAATAAATGTGGTCAGATTTAGATAATGGAACATCATGAATGAAAAAGTCTTTTTCTCTTGTTTTCAGGAGTTTTAAAGAAACCGCTTCAATAAAACCAATCTTCTAACAGAGGGAAATAACTGGTGTTTGCTTTAAGTTCCTGCCTGGGGAAGTTCTCCCAAGTTCTGTGTGTTTATGAGTCAAACACTGAACACACAGGTTACTGCTGTTCATCCAGACTCCTGTCTGGCCAGCAGGTGGCGCTAGTGCACCTTTCCGCTGGTCACCGAGCAACGGAAGAAGCAGAAACCGGAAGCTGCTAGCAGAGCTAGCTAGCTTGTTGTTGTTGTGGTGTGTGAGGTGAATGTTTGAGGCTCTGCAGTAAAAATGTCTTCACTTCAGTCTCTGGGAGAGTTGATCAGCTAAAGCGACTAACTGCTGCTGCTGCAGAAATCTTCTCACCAGGCTGTGGAAACTTTCTTCTCCTCCTCAACAACTTGGTGGAGTTGTTTCCAGAAGCAGAGAAGATCTTCTGCGCTCTTCGTGACAATCGGAGCTCCAGCATCAGGTGAGAAAGCGGTGAGTTCAGCTTTTCTCTAGACTTCCTGCCCTCTGGATCTGCTGCTGTTCCTTTGGCCTCTCTGAGAAACGCGCTCGTTTTGCTGCTTTCATCAGACTGAAGAGGTTCCCTCTATCAGACTCGCTCATTTGAGTTGGTCATGATGCAGGATCGCTGCTCGCTAGCTCTCTGATCCATCCTGCTCACACTCTCCGACGGAAAAGCCCCGAATCTGAATGTGACTCTGGAGGAAAAAGCGGTTAGCTCTACTCCGTGAACTCTGGTGACCAAAGGTCCTCTTTTCCAGACTGGATGTGTCCTCAGCTGATCAGAACCAAAGCGTTGGGTCTTTNAAAAGCCACCGGGGAGACAACAGTCCAGAGAACCTCTGTCCTGCTGCCCCCTGAACTGAAGACAGGCTGGCTTTTTGTAGCTGAGCCAGCCTGATTGCAACTGGGGTCAGCTGGTAGAGCCAATCAGGGGGAGAGGGACCAGGTGTGGCGTGCCATCTCTCTCACACACACACACACACACTGGAAGGGAGGAAGCCAGAGGAGAAAATAATATATGTGAAACACAAACAGCCAAGGGCTGTAACACTTCCCCCCTTAAAAGAAATTAAAGCCATAGGCCTTAATTTAAACAAAACTCTCCCCACACAACCAAACAGACCCAAACAAAACAAAACAAACTGCTCCTTCCAAATTCCGGGGTGGTGCGACGTGCAGTGAGGGAGGCGACCAACGGCGAAGCGGACCAACACAGTTCTGTCTAGAGCCTCCATCCTCCTCCACGAGTCCCCTGCAGGGCACTTCCTCGTCCGCGACATGGTAGGAGGCGGTGTCGTCAGGGTGATGCGTCTCCATCAAAGGACACATCTCCTCACGTCCCGAAGGAGGCAACAAGCGGGGCCACACACCCGCAGACGATCCATCGCGTCGAGTCTTCGTCCCTCCAGCCGAAGAGTCACCTCCCACGCGCACACACCCACAAGCACAACCAGAACAAAAGGTAGATGGAATGGAGCAGCTGAAAAAAATAAACCATAGAATTAAACAAGCACACCGAACACATGTCCAACGTGGCTTGGGATCATAAGATCCCGGACGAGCCCCCATTTGTTACACCCCAGGTCGTCTAGGTAACCAGGGTAACAATGAAGGACACATGCTCGGGTGCAAAAATAAGTGAAACCATTTATTTACAAAGGGAACTAAACAATAAACACAAGATGAGTAACTAAACCGGTGGCAAAACGATAACAACGAGACTGGGGGTCTCTGCTGACCCTGAACACTTATGTGTAGAGACCTGAATAATTTCCCCAAAAAGGTCTCGGGTAACTTAGCCTTAGCTTCGAAGAGTATTCCCCTTAAGACCTCAGTCTTTTCCTAAAAGGGGAATAAAAACAGAGACAAGTTGTTATTTAACTCAAAACCAAATCAAACAAAGTTCAAAACCAAAAAGCCACCGGGGAGACAACAGTCCAGAGAACCTCTGTCCTGCTGCCCCCCCTTGAACTGAAGAGAGGCTGGCTTTTTGTAGCTGAGCCAGCCTGATTGCAACTGGGGTCAGCTGGTAGAGCCAATCAGGGGGAGAGGGACCAGGTGTGGCGTGCCATCTCTCACACACACACACACACACACTGGAAGGGAGGAAGCCAGAGGAGAAAATAATATATGTGAAACACAAACAGCCAAGGGCTGTAACAGTGTGTGTGTGTGTGTGTGTGTGTGTGTGTGTGTGTGTGTGTGTNTGATTTTAATGAGGGTTTTATTTTCTAAATTCCTCTACATTTCAGGGGAGAGAGGGATTATGGGAATTTGGGGTCATTTTAATTTGTAAAGCACTTTGAGTTACATTTATTGTATGAATTGTGCTATATAAATAAATTTTGATTGATTGATTGATTGATGATGCTGGACTCTAGAGCTGTTCTCAGATCAGTTCCCACTGCAGCACTGAGAGTCATCTCCACTTCTTCTGGTTCCTCTGCCAGTCACTGCTGGATGAAGCTCTCCTCTCCACCTCACAGAAACATGGTCCAGGCAGAGTCTCTGCTGCTTCGGCCTCTCTGGATCGTCCTCTTCTCCCACAGCAGCTGCTGGGTCACCATGACAACCAGCTGCAGAGAGAAGTGAAGTGACTGATGGTCCAGACTGAACACACTCTGTGCTTCATGTCATATTGATGTCATATTAGTGTCAGAAGCACTGATCCAGGATCTGACAGTCAGGAACTCTCCATGACTGCAGAGACTCAGGAGTGATGGATTTGCTGCTGCTCCATGTGCACTGCTGCATCTAGAGTCTGTGTGTTGATGAACGTCTCCTCTGCTTCTGACACATCAGCTGATCCACAAACATGGAGGCTGTGGCTGAACAGGTTTCAATGGAACCAGTGACAGAAGAACAGATGGAGACGTGCTGACTGGACCGACTCCAGCAGGTTCTGCTGTGTAGGGTTACAGCTCTGCTTTCATGTGAAAATCACTACTTCAACTAGGAGCTGGAAATCAAAAGTGGAGCAGAAACAAAGAATCCATCCTCAAACCAAACCGTCACGTTTCAGGTCTCTGACCTTCTCAGACTCCCACTAACAGACCAGAGTCTCCATCTTTAATGACCCAGTCAGGCTGAATGTTTGTCTTCTTTACACAGTAAAACAACTTTTATCACTTTGTGTTTTTCCTCCAGAAAACAAACGTTCATCATATGATCAGTGTTCTCTTTCTCTACTGATTAGAAACCAGAAGAAAACTAAATGTGACATTTAATGTTTTACATCTATAAGGAACAAAGTGGTCAATAGCAGCTTTTCTGGTTTACTTCTACACACCATCAGAATAGAACAGACTCCACTGAAATAGCAGCTGAAAGTCAAACCTTCTACATGATTAGGTCCACCATCGCCCTCTGGTGGCCTCATCAAGCATTACATGAACCAATGACTAAAGCAGCACCTTCCCTAAACTTGTTTCTGTTTGTTTCTCAGGGCTGCTGCTTCAATGGAAAACTAAACAACAACAACAAAGTTTCTCCAGAAATGTTTTTCTGCCCTAAATAAAAATATCAAAGTGGTTTTAGGTCATAAAGTCAAGAGAACAATAAATGTGGTCAGATTTAGATAATGGAACATCATGAATGAAAAAGTCTTTTTCTCTTGTTTTCAGGAGTTTTAAAGAAACCGCTTCAATAAAACCAATCTTCTAACAGAGGGAAATAACTGGTGTTTGCTTTAAGTTCCTGCCTGGGGAAGTTCTCCCAAGTTCTGTGTGTTTATGAGTCAAACACTGAACACACAGGTTACTGCTGTTCATCCAGACTCCTGTCTGGCCAGCAGGTGGCGCTAGTGCACCTTTCCGCTGGTCACCGAGCAACGGAAGAAGCAGAAACCGGAAGCTGCTAGCAGAGCTAGCTAGCTTGTTGTTGTTGTGGTGTGTGAGGTGAATGTTTGAGGCTCTGCAGTAAAAATGTCTTCACTTCAGTCTCTGGGAGAGTTGATCAGCTAAAGCGACTAACTGCTGCTGCTGCAGAAATCTTCTCACCAGGCTGTGGAAACTTTCTTCTCCTCCTCAACAACTTGGTGGAGTTGTTTCCAGAAGCAGAGAAGATCTTCTGCGCTCTTCGTGACAATCGGAGCTCCAGCATCAGGTGAGAAAGCGGTGAGTTCAGCTTTTCTCTAGAC